>VTGD01000173.1:0-81053 GCA_013406985.1 Calonectria crousiana | reverse complement strand
GGGGGTGCTTGGTAACCCAACCAGTCCAAACATGCGGTACATAGGCATTGAAGCGGCATAGCTAAACTAGACCCTACCTTTTTTATAAAATAAAAAAAATCGGAAAGAAAAAAAATAGTACCGCCGATTGGAGAAGAAGCTACTGTCGTGCGCGCCGGCGGCCGACAAGTGCATCCCCGTGCACCCGCAACCGTCCCATAGTTGCAAGACACCACCCAGATGGCGAGGCAATCCAGTGGTGGTGGCATTTAAGTCCCGGGACATCAGCCCGCTAATTGTGGGCTCAGCCGGATGTAGGCTGTCCCGTCGTGTCGTCAGAAAACAAAACCCGCGTCAGGGCTTGGCTATCAATGCTGCTCTCGTCACTAACTTGATGCTTGCAACATGGGCCACCACTCTCACTGCTACGATGACATACAGCTCTCGCGACACCAAACGGAGGGAGCGGGGGTAGAGCGGGAAATCGGCGACGTCGAAGTCACCGAAGCAGGAACTGATAGACCAAATCCCATCCCTTCCTTCTGCCCCAGTTCGGCTACACAGCCAGCAGCTCGTTCGAGGTTTGTGGGATAACCAGGGTGGCATCCATCCCACCCGGCGAGATTTGTCAAAATAAGGGAGCCAGGACCAGTGGGAGTAACACCAAGCCAAAATAAATCCCCCGACGCCGCAAACGGTGGCGTCACAGGCAGAGGGGGAAAAGGGAGTTGCACACCAAAGAGCCGAAGCAGAGCGTCCAGACCACTGGACCCCCAAGCTGAAGGGGAGGACAAACCCTGCTCGGCATTCATGAAGACCCTGTGCTGTGGCTACCCGCGCGCGGTTAGCAAGGCCCAGGGGTGGTTTAAATGGAATCAAGCAACCCAGGACCCCCTGTCGGCTCTCTTTTGCCCAGTTCACCAGAAGGGGCTATACGGATTACCCTGATCTGAATACGGATTGCCCTTATCCGCCAGCATCTTGTCCTGTTTCCGACATGGCCATACCTCGTGCGGCAGTGCTGGCCAGGTCCAGCAAGGCGGCAGGGCTGCTCTGGCACTGCGCTCCACTGTACTGGCACCATGGGTATGGGTATGGCTTAGTGCGTCGTTGGTTGTTCTGGGGGGGGTCAACCCTGGGCTGCAGGCGGCGAATGGGTGCGGTGGTCGTCAAAGTGGTGTCGTACTAGCCTCCTCGTACCGGCAGTGGAGCCTTTCGATCGCACGCGTCGGAGGACTGCCGGTAGGTGCCGTACGACTGTCAACGCTAAGGGAGGATGCTTGTCCTCCATGGGCTTGATGCCGGGATGCTAGGCAGGCACCTTCACCCACCGGCCCCCCTCCTTGGTCTCTGGCTGACGGTGACTGGCGGGAGCTCGAGGCCAGTCCCTGCCCCACACAAGCGTTCCATCCCATGTCTGCCTCCGCCTCTCGCTCTTCTTTTTTTCTATGCAACTCTTGTGTCCCACACACACTCACTCAGGCTCACACATCTCCATGCAATAATGAATGCCCACCTCAAGATGCATTGCCCCCCTAACCCCTACCCCCATGCCCGCTTCTCATGTCCCCTTGCCCACAGCCCCCAACCCAAGAAAAGCCAAGCCAAAAGTCCAACCCCGGAACACCAAAGCACTGACCAGGGTCTTGGTCTTGGCTACTGTTGTGGCTTGCGGCGGTCGCGGCGGCCACGGCGACTCAAGTTTTGACGTTGTCGACCCAATTGCTCCCGTCTCCATTACCTCCAGTCGAATTTGACGAGCTTCTCCATGTTCCCACCCTCGTGCTCCAGCTCCAGGTCGTCGGATTCTGCGTCTTTTCTTTTTGATGTGCTAGAGTCTAAACTTTGGTTGTAACTTTTAACGACTGTCAAGATCAAACGTAAATAAACGTAAACATGCAAATAGAGTCTACAGAATCCATGGCCCACTGTCGTCCAACGCCACATAAAACCGCAGTCACTTCCTCCCTCGTCTTTAGGAAATATTCCTCTTCTCCTTCTGCATCTTCGTCCTGTTTCCACCGACGTTCTTGCATCTCGCTTTCGCGTCTCTCGCTTTCATCATCATGCCCATGCCCCCTCCCATCTCTATCCTCTTCCTAGTTAGCTCCCCCCACATAACAATCATCATCCGAGGCATCGTTCTCTGAGCATTGCCTCGCCGTCTATCTTCCTCCCCCCTCCCTCCCCAACCGCCCATCATGCTCCTCTTGTCAGTTCACGGACGTGTTTGTCCTCTCCAACGCCCGCACTCTTCGCCACCATGGGGCCTTTTCAAACGGGGAACCAGGAGATTAGGCCGGACCACGTCTTGGCACCTAGCGTCACCTTCCCTTCAAACAGAACATTCGCAATCCCCCATGAGTCCGTCATCCAACCCTCCACTCGTTCCGTGAACCTGCTCCCATGGGTCGACCTTGCCATGCCTTGCTTGGTTCGCTGGGGCCTCGTCTGTTTGCGGCTTTAGCCCTCTTGATCCTGCCAATCCTCTACCTCACACTCTGCCTCATACTAACACACCCCTGGTCGCAAGAGACGGACCCTTGGGCGACATAAGTCGCAGAGACGCCTGTCGAACAGCGCCACATTCCAACAAGGCACGCCATCACCCCTCCTGAGGCGCCCGACGGCAACGCCATCTCGGGTTAGGGCCCCCTCGCTTCGCTGACTTGCCCCATTGCGGCCCTGGCTCCCCCTCCCCCTCCGTGATCCGCCATGGTCAATTGACATAAGCCTGTCTGAGACAGTCATCGACAAGGCACGGTACAGCATACAAGACCGCTTCTCAATGTGCATGCAGCCTAGGGCCGGCATTAACCTTGGGGCCTAGGGGGAGGCCAAGAGACACGACACTGACCTGGAGGTCTGGATATCCGCCGCCCGCATGTGATGGTACAACCCCGTCACTATCGTCCACTTCTTCCGTCGCCGGCGAGGCTTGTCCGGAGGGCGCGAGGTGCGCGGTGCGTGCGTCCCACCTGCGTTCACGATGCCACGGCATTGAAGAAAATGTCCTTGCCTCAGGCGGTGCAGTATTCGTCCTCGACGACGGCCTGACCGGTGCCCTGCCGTGCGTATCCCCTTAATGCCCCTGTTCCCATTTTATACCCTTCGTAATGTGAAATTTGGAGTGCGCTGGGTTGAATTTGCCTGCCAGAAAATGATGTCTTGGTTGCATGAACGGACGAGTATGCGTTAATGGTTTGATTTGACACCGACTTTACTAACACTGGGAGGAACCAGGGTCGCGCGAGGTCACAAACTCCTACCGGCTTTGTCTCTCGGCTGCCCGCAGTTTGGTAATTACCCTTCCCCACACTGTGAGCCTCGTTGCTTTGTCTTGTTCAGGCCAGCCCCCAGGTCCTCATTGGTGACGATCGGATCCCTTCGCGTTGGGTCATCAAGCCTTGGCTCCTAGCCTGGCTTGGGTCATAGTATTTTTTTTTCCCCACGCTCGCTTGGTACGAAGGTACCAGCTACTGTAGGTACGTAGATTAGGTTTCCCGCTCTCCCCCCCATCTTGGCATCGCCACAATCGAGATGGCCTACTATCCTCTCATACCTGGTTGTAGAACCAGGGCTCTTCGGTCTCTTGATATCTCCGTCCGGGCACCTGCATCGGAACTGGAATTACACCTTTGAAAATGCCCATGCCTTCGCTCCTCGTCGCCCTGCTCCAGTCTTCTTCCTTGGTACCCATGACTGCCGTTCCCGCTTGGACTTGGCACCTACTCCCCTCGGGGACTCGCATCACCACGCCGCACTCCCAGTTGCGACAATTCATCTTGGGCTTTCCGGTGGCTCGTTCGCTGACTAAGCGGCCCCTGCCTTGTTCAAACTCCGGTCAGTGACATGCTCTAAATTTGTTGTCGGGCAGCCCGGCGTCCCGGCGTCTCACCATGCGCTCTCTGACAGATTTGCACTACCAATGTATACCCAACCAGGCGAGGAGAATGCCGTTTCGATTTCTGCGCCCTCCTCCATCAAATCCAACTGGGCATTTTTCCGGGGCCCGCGGCTTCTACCCTTACGAACAAAAATCATCTTGCTGTGCATCAGCAATCTATCACGAGTGTTGACACAATCGCGGACCAGTTCAGTGGGGAAGGTTGGCGCGCGCCACCACTTCGCCTGGACACAGATGGTGCCCGCCGCCTGCAGCGCATGTCCTGTTAGCGTGCTCGTCCATTGTTACTCACTCTGTCGCTGGTCTGCAACACACCATTCGCCCTCCCCTGCTCTGTGTGACAGTCTCGTCTGTGGGAAAGTAGATTCTGAAATGATCCTTGAGCTCCTGTGCTACGGCGGGCGCTTTGGCCTTGGTCGCTCGGCTCAGCCTCGAGTTATATTCGGCCATACCATCGTCACCTATGGCAGCGTCAAATCATACTTTGTTACTTTGAACGAGGCGAAATTGTTCTGGGTGTTTACCTTGGCAAGCATTGTAAATAGCACCAACCAAACTGTAGTTGATAGCCCCGAGAGATGCACACTGGTTTTTTTCAGGTTAGTAATTGTAGCGGTTTTTTTTTTTGGGGGGGGGGGGGTATGTGTGTTCGTGTCACACGGCATATACCACTAAATCCACCTCAACAGGGTCACTAGTCGCTAATCCAAGTGAAGCCACACTGGCGCCGAGTCCACAGTACCCTATGAACAAACTTGTGAGTTCTCATCGTGCGACATGGTTCAATTCATGCGGCGGCAAACCTATTTTCTTCCAGTTCTCTGTGTGACCTCCGGGGCTAGAGAGAATATCAGCATGTGCTATAAACAAGGAATTTGTAAAGTGGTCATACATGCTGTACACAAAACGAAGGTGCTCAGTCTTCGAGAAGTCGTAATTGGTTAGACTGCCGACCATCCCCTCATCAACACCGCTCGCACTCAGGAATCGGCTGAGCTCGGTGCTAAAAGAGGTTGGCTGGTGCTGAACAGAGTTGGTAAGTCGAGGTAAATCGATCAGGAAGACCATCTGAGATTTGGTTAGCAGCCCAACCATCCCAAGCGCCTACAAGCGCCAACCTGTTGTCAAGCAACTAACATTCTCCATCACCCCAGTTTCACCCCAGTCATATGGTACTAAGTTGCCAGTGGGGACCACCACTCGGAGATAGTCAGCATACTTTAGCAGCTGGAGTTTGGAATGCATCGACCCAGGTCCATTCATAGCAGGAAAGCAAAACCTGATCCCAGAGGGCGCGTTGGATCGCATGGCCTTCTTCTACATCAAGTTGCGCATCAGCATCCGAATCAAGCAATAGCCTAGTCGGTAAAAATAGGCTTACCTGGGCTTCATCAGCGGCAAATGCCAGCAGTAACAGCTTTGTCTTTCGCAAATCCATCTTGGACATGATCCACTCATCATCCCATTGGAAAGAGCTCAATACGGCGAGCATAAGCTTGTCTTTCTGCAATACTTCTTCAATCTTGATATCCTCCGATGTTCGCGGGTAACCTCGAGCCCACGTCCTCTTGACAACTCCAGCTGTAAATGGCGGTGGACTAGGAGGCCCAGGCGGTTCGGAGGGCGTCTTGCGTTTTGGAGGTGGCACTTCAACGACGTCGTCATCTGAGGAGGTGGTTCGACGCCGCTTGGCTAGCCTCTGCAACCTTTCCTCTTCCATCTTTTTGCGATCCAGTGCGAGCAGCCCAGATGTTGCCCCGCTAGAGCCGGGCTCTTGCGGACTGTGCGATGACGCTGGAGGCGGCTTCTGTTCCGCAGGTCGGTCTTGTGCCTCCTGCTCTTGGAGAGAAAGAACGATGGCATACCGGAGTGCCTCATCATCGTCCATATCACTCCCGTTTTCTGTGATGTTCACGTAGTCTCCAGTCATGGTGCCTTTCTTCAGTCCAACAAAAATGGTATGGGGGCCTGAAGAAAACTTTGGGTGGCGTGATGCATTCAAAAAGTCAATGGCGAAGTTGGCGCCATTTCACATGCAATAAAGATACTGTGTTTGTCCTTAACCTCATCCCTGCAGGTAGCCTAGTCCTGTGACGCGGAGTCACGTGTCTCCGCGTCAAACAACACAGGTTTCTGAGCTGTGTGGCTTAGTAAAGGACAAAGCGCAGGAGAGCGGGTGTGTATTGATAGGTAGCATATTTACAGATCTTTATTTTCACTCAGTGTCTATTTTTTTTTTTTTCCAAACATTGTGTGGACAAGGTCGATGCCGGCCCAGGGCATGATTTCTACGCGTGTACCTGACTGCGCTATGTCTTAGTCGCACCAGTAAGCGAACATCAATGACGTCCACGAAGTTGTGATGTGTCATTCGCAGCCAAAATCCACTCTCTTATCATCGCTTAACCCTCAAATTTAACTAAGGCTTCTTTCAATATTGGTATTCTTCCCTATAAACTATACATATATGGATTCATCCACAGGCAAAAGGAAACACATTGTTGTGGTCGGCGCAGGCGCCGCAGGCATGGTATCGATTGATTCTTTTCAGCTACCACTAACTTAGTACTCGAAGCTAACATCCCAGCAGTCTTGCGCTGCTACCCTTGCAAACCATCCCAATAAATTCAAAGTAACTGTGCTCGAAAAATGCGACATGGTCGGTGGTCAAGCCACGTCCATTCCTCTCGATAAACAGAAGTTCGGTGCCTCGTGGATGAACAATGGTGTACAAGGAGGATCTCCTGCAAGTCACCTCAAAATTGCACCTCAGAAATTATCTCTAAGCATAACTTACAGGTATTTAAGCACACGTCCAACTTCTTCAAAAATTATGGCCATGAGCCGCAGGAGGTTCAGCTCCAAGTCTCATTTGGCAAAGGTAAAGATGGGTTCTGGACAAACTGCTTTCCAAGTAAACTCGTCTCCCAGTACTCTTCAGACATCAAGAGGTTTGGCTTTTTTCTCAAACTTATCAAGTGGACAATGCCTGTCTTAGGACTCGTTCCTATCAGCATCATGCTGCGAGTCTTCTTCAGCAAGGACTTCGGTGACAAGATGGTGTACCCACTCATCGCCCTCTTTCTAGGAACAGGAAATCAGACAGCCAATGTTCCTTCAGCTATTGTTGAACGCCTTTTCGGCGATTCCAATATGAAGCTCTGGGAATACGATGCACAGACACTTCTACCAAATCTCCCAATCATGTTGACCTTTGATCATCTCGGTCTTTTCTATCAGAAATGGAGGGACGACCTCCAGCAAAAGGGTGTAGAGTTCAAAACCAACACTGAGGTCCAAACCGTTCTAAGTAGATCCAATAAGATGGTCAAGCTCCGCACCAAAGACAATACCACTGGCTTTTCCACGGATGATAAATTCGACGCGATGGTTCTGTGTGTTTTGGCTGACGATGCTCTCCGCATCTTGGGCAAGACAGCAACTTGGAGAGAAAAACTGGTCCTGGGAGGAGTCACCTTTTACGATGATATCACCATCACTCATACGGACACAGAATACTTTGAGAGGCACTATGAAACACGTCTAAAACCGGAGCTTTGTGCAAAGACCAAGGCGGATGATCAACAAAAGCAGATCACATTTTCCAAAGGACAAGGCAATTTGATAAACTTCCAACCCATGTACTTCACGTATACATACCAGCAAAACCCGCGTCTCATTGAAATGTCATTCAACTGTAGCAATTACCAGCACCAGCTAAAAGAGGCAAATCTCGACTCGGATAATCCATTTCAGCCAGTTTACCAGACTATATTCCTCGACAAAAAAAAAAGTCACCTTTGGACCATTGACAAAATCGACGAAACGAAAATCATCAGGCAAAATTGGTGGCATCAGCTGGGTCATCGCTGGCAACATTATTTGCGAGTCGTCCCTGGAATGATGTTTCTTCATGGAAAGAACAATACCTGGTTTGCCGGATCATGGACGCTCGTGGTAAGAAATGACGTATTGTCTTTCCCACTCGGTAAGCTGATCAACCCGGCAGAACATGCACGAACTGGCCTGTGTCAGTGGAATAGCAGCAGCTTATCACTTGGGGGCTGAGTATGTGCGATTTGATGACTTTGCTCAAGATTTTTTTGCGAAATATCTCCTGGTTTCCCATGGTATCATATTTTCTCGAGAAGAGAAAAGGAGACAAAGGATCAAATAGTGACTTGGGCGCCATGGTATGTACTTGTTTATCACTGATTAGAGAGGACATAACAAATGATAAGCACCGTATATTGCCTTGTAGGCAAATGCATAGTTATGATGATAATGCCATACCATACTAGCAAAACATATATTTATCAGCGCTCAGTCAGTTCCGTATCGAATAGAACCCTTGGGTATCATCAAAAAAAACAGTCCAAAAGCAGATGTCCGTCTTTGATACCACCCACACATCAAGTAACATCCAGGCCCAACCCGCTCCATGCTCACAGGCCGTCAGTGACAAGAAAAAAATATGGCTTTCCAGTGGTCCTATGATTTGGATCAATCCCTGATCCAAGAAAACATCCGATACGCATGACCCTAAAACGCCCGCCAGACCAGGCCAAACCCTCCTCCAGAAAAAGGGCAAATAATCCACCCGAGCCAATACCACGTTTCATTCATATCGTCATCAGAAAAGATCTGGTAAACGAAACAGAGATTTCGATGCAAAACAACGAGACCCCTATAACACGAAACGCCCGAGTCAAGTGGTCTAAGAAAAGAGACGTCGTTGGGCATTCGAAGGCCCAGCTGTTAGATCTAGCTTCAGAATTCGTCGGAGATCATCCTCCATTGCTTGGAGATTATTGGATCGCCCATCGTAGGTGCCGCTGACACCTTGCTTGTGGGGCATACTGTTGTTGTTGGCCTGTGCCGGAGGCCTAGGAGAAGAAAATACATTGGAGGGAGCAAAGTTAGAAGTAGATGAAGATGCAGAGGAGCCACTGAAAAGGAACCTCTTGAGGGCTTCAGCAGGGTCCTCGCCTGGCTCTGGAGCAGAGGATTGCCGTGGAAGTTGTTGTGCACCAGGAGACCGAGCAGTACCGGATCGAGCAGCCTTAATGCGCTCTTGGTAAGGTGTAGAAAAAGCAGGACCCATTGGGCGACCAGGAGTTCCATCCAACTCAGAGCTTCCGATGCTGGGCGGGAATTTAGACTGAGAATGAGTAGATTGTGAGAGAGGCAAGGGTTTAGACATGCCACCATGTTCAAAGGGCGACTGAGTAGACGGAGAATCATTGAAAGCAGAAGGACCAAGACTAGCAGGGCTGCCGAGACGCTGACGTTCCTGTTCCTGGCGATGAGCCCGGAACATGAAATCAAGAGGGGATTCGTGAACTATAGGAGCCGAGGACTGTCGAGAGGGCGTGGGAGCCTCATTATCGGTTGGTGGAGAAGGCTCCTGCAAAATTTCGCGAGTGGGCTTGATACTAGGAGAATCGGTGGGGGGCTTGGAAATGAAGCTGGGGAGAGGCAGCGCTGAAGGCGCAGGAGAAGCGTGAAAAGTAGCACCAGCGAAAGCCGGAGCTGGGATGGATTTCATTGATGAAGACTGATGAGGCGGGGTGTGGCGATCAGCACGGCCTGACTCGGGAGAGGTAGGGATGTTCTTAGCCGGTTTGGGCTTGTTGCGAGATCTCTGCTTGGAGTTGTTGTGGTTATTTGAGTGGTGCGCAGGAGAGTCCAACCCGGTCTTCTTGGGAGTCCGCGGCGTGCGGTCGTACCGAGTGAAGTCGACATTCGCGGCATCATTTTCAGAAGCATAGGCCTTCTGGGCCGCCGCACGACCGTTGCCACGGCCTTGGCGGCGGCGAGCGGGAGTAGTTGACGGCTGAGAAGGTGTTTCGCTCATCATTTTGAGTGACCTAGGTGAAGAATGGGTAAAAGGGTAGATGGGCGTTGGGCGTAGAAGAGATCTAATGGGATCCGAGAGGCTGGGGAATGGAAGGGAGGTTACGTTGCGACAGGATCAATGGCAAGTTGAGAATCGGAAAGTCGAATCGAATTTGAATAAATATGAGGAAAGAAAGGTGTATGGAAATAAAGTATCAAGTCTCAAATGCGAGTGACTTGGTGTGACCATGATGGAGCGGAAAGTGGATTGATGGGGAAGAGGGAAGAAGAGAAGAAAGAAGTGGGCGGAGGGTGGAAAGAATATGTTATGACGATGACTGAGTGCTGACGCTGCATGGGCTGGGCGCGCGCTGAGCGCTGATCGGCTACCGGAGAAAGAGTGCGTGGGCTGTGGGCTAGGCTGTGGTGGCCACTGCAGTTACAGGGGTTGCAGAGCGCCTCAAGCGGGTACCCAAGGCCAAGAGATGGATCTGCGCACACTCACTGTGCGCGCTGCAACGGCGAGGCGCCTTGCTCCATCCAACAGCTCAGCAAGGCGGACTCGCGAAAGCGGCGAGACTAAAGGGTTGCCTGTACACTTGGACGCATTGGAGAAAGCACAGGCTTAGTGTGTTTAAACGCAGATCTCTTTCCTGCCTTACCCTATAGGTCTCAATTTAAACAACCCATAAACAATCATTAGTACAGGCCCAATGTAATGTTGTGTTTGGTCTTGGTTGCTTTTTATTATGGTGGTTCATTCTCGCATGCTATGCCCTTTTAAGATAAATAATCCATCTACCGTTAGGTGAAGTCCTGTGACTCTTGATAACAATAAACTCCATTGCAGCCATCGGACAGTCCGTGAGGCCGCGACCTGAACCCCACCTTCTCGGAGAGCAAGGGGTGAGCTAACGATCCTTGGTCTTGACGCATGGTTGGCTGGTTGTTGGTGGGCCTCCTACGCCTTCTCCGACAATCATTCTATCTTCATTTCACGCGACCAAACACTCGATGCATCGGGACTGTGCCACTCACTCACAATTCAGCTGTGTTTTGTGATACCTGGGTAGTCGAGACAATGGACTGGCTGGTGTACGAGGCGCCTCCCGCCGGCGTTTCTAATGTTTCATTTCTCCGCACAAGGAGGTATTTAGCCCTGGGTTGATAACGATAACAGCCCGATAGCGCGTCTGCATGATCACACCAGATGAGGCCCGTTCACTGATGATGCTGAGGTGGAACCCCTCCAGTTGGGGGTGGTCAGTATGATGGTAGCTTCAAATCCACCAATGCATTTGGAAATAAGGAACAAAAGCGCTCATGAAGGCAACAACAAACCCCCCTGGCTCGTCCCTACTCTGGTCCATTTTGGAAGCACTGGGTGGCAAATAAAGGTAGAGCTTGCTTACCGACCTGTTCTGCCTGTCCTCATCAAGGTAGCAGCAGTCACTGGCAACCAACACCTGGAAAGGCTGGAGTGCCCCAGTTTTCCAAGTATTCTAGGCACACAACCACTCTGCTCCACTTCCTTGACCACAATCCAAAGACGTCAGCCTCATCAACTTTTCATTACCAACCTGTTTAAACCGAGACATATATCCTTCCTACCAGGCGCCAACCGAAAAACCGCCCGAAGCCCCACGGAGATTTCGAGACCCCGAACGCTGCTTCCGACCGACAATCGACGATTCCCCCCCGCCTGAACCGCCGCTGGAACCACCGCTTCGATTTGCACAATGGCAGATGTTGAGATGAGTGATGCGCCTGTAGCCAAGAAGGCCGATGGGGCCAACGGCAAGGGTGTCGAAGGCAAGAAGAAGTTTGAAGTAAAAAAGGTAAGGCCAAGGAGCATGGTGCTTTGCCCGTTGGGCACTTGTCCACATCATCTGGACTCATGCTGACCAGAGATCTGTAGTGGAACGCCGTGGCCCTTTGGGCTTGGGATATTGTTGTGGACAACTGTGCTATCTGCCGAAACCACATCATGGATCTATGTCAGTATTCCAAACACTGCTCCCCCTGCTTGAGCCGGGTTGACATTGGGGACATTAGGCATCGAGTGCCAGGCAAACCAAGCCTCAGCTACGAGTGAAGAGTGTACTGTTGCTTGGGGTATTTGTAACGTGAGTCGGATCTAACCCATACAAAACAGACATAAATTAATGATGTCCTAGCACGCTTTCCATTTCCACTGCATTTCACGATGGCTCAAGGCTAGATCGGTCTGTCCCTTGGATAACAGAGACTGGGAGTTCCAGAAGTACGGACGATGAACAAAGAAGCACGACGGACAGGAGATACGCAAGAATACTGCTGGAAGGATGCATTGCTTCCGTGACTGACACGAACCGCATTTGAACTATACAAGACTATTCATACCACTGAACCTGAATCAGGCGGCGTATTTATTCAAATGACTTTCTTGCAGCTAAATCCGCTGCGTACCCCGCTGGCAACCACTTGACTGGATTTTTGTTGTAGATGGGCCATGGTGGTACCGCGACTAAGAAAGTCAGGGCTGTCCCTCCCAGTCCCACGTAGACTGCGAGCTTGATATCCTGAAGGACGTAACCGATGATGAAGGAGAGAGTCTGGGTGATGGGGGTTAGCAAATGAAGCGACGCCATCACTTGTTAAATCGTACCCCAGAAATTACGAGGAGAAGGTTGGCGAATAGTTCGGAGAGTTTTTGGCCCTCAAAGTCCTATAATAGAACTGGATTAGTTCTGGGGATAGCATTTGTAGAGGTTGTATCGGAAGAGTGGTATTACGATCTGGCCGTCGACGACATCGCGAACCTGGTCTAGTATGTCCACCATACTGATCGAAGGCGGTAGGGTTAGGCGATCGTGCTCGAATATTCGATGGAGGGGTGGTTGGAACGTGGTCAATAGGAGGTTGGATCGCGATTGCTATCTATTGATGGGAGAGTCGTGTTGCGGCATAGGTAGGTAGGTAGGCAGGCATTGAATACAGACGAGGTGTTCATCTAGGGGTAGTACCTTCCCATTGGCTATGGGAGCAATATCTGACCCACATATATTATTCCTGATTGGGTTAGAACATTTATGAAGACAGAGTGTGTTCATTGGTGTTTCTTGACAATAGAAGTAAGGTGACACCAGTTAAGAGTCCAAATTCTTAACTATCGAGCTCCTTTCTGAGCCGCGTGTCAATCATGGAGATATTAGAGTGATGTCAGCATCGTGGATGACGCGTAGTGTCGGAGATCTAACAATAGAGGGGCTCCTGGAATCAATCATGCCCTTATGCTCACTTTTCCTCCGAATGCATGATCATGAGAAGCAGTGGTTACCTTTTCCTCCGCCCATTGATATCAAAGGGCTCGTGCTGCGATGAAAGAGCAATTGCGGTAGTCAAATCGTTTGGTGGTTGGCGGGGGTTTGGACCATGTGGGATCCGGCCAGTTGGGTTGTTAGTCTTTAATTCACGCGCATTTCCATTTGGTTGGTCAGCTGTGTTTGTTATCCCTAACCAGTTCCCGTGGGCTGACTTGTTTCTGTAACCACTTCGCAGACAGAGTGAGCAAATTTTCACTCATTTTGGGACGCCAGAGAAGGACAGGATCGAGCCGAATGCGCCGTGGATTGTGGTATCTGGCACTCAGTTTGTGGCGTTGTGGCACACCATACGACGCACTGACCACATTGCGATCCAGACATACGACTCTCCCCTGTCTGTGACCCTGTGCGGCAGGTGGCGGTGGCTCGTTGTCATGCTCTCCCCAGTATTCTTCGCATGCCATTGGTCGCATTGGCTGACTTGTGACATCGTCCCGACGCTAAGCACTGGGTTGATCTGTACAATTTTTTACTCGTTCCTGTTATTTGGGAGGGCTTTTCGTGGTTGCTCTTATCTGAATCCATCCGATCTTAGTTTTCTGTTTCCTGCCCACTTCCTGTGCCTTGTCGCGCTCGCCACAAACTACAACTTTCCCCCCCCAGAGGTTTTGCAAAATTCTGCATTTCTTTGTCGTCGCATGCTTTTCTTTTTTTGGTGACCGAAGAAATAAAGGGTTCGGCTATCACCCCCCTTTTCCCACGTCCTTTGTGCCGTCTCAGCGTCAAATTTTGGCCCTTGACCCTGTTTGTCAGACGAGCCCCTAGCAGCAACACCTTGGCCCGGATCCCTATTTTCATCTTCTGGCCTCAACATCATAGTCTCCCGGCCTGATTCTAATTTCATCATCGATGCCCAACTGCTTGGATCCGAAAACCACATCAACCTCCATTCAGACCCTTTACCACGAGCCCGCCGACGACACAGCCGACCTTATCCCAACACACACTGCCCACACCGCTCAAAGCCCCCAGTAGCTGGCGTTTCGCCTCGATTCGACGCAAAGCTTTCAAGTTGGCTCAACTCGCCCCTTTAGCTTATTCTCCTGCTTCGCCCCTGGGTCCTGGTTTCTGGGTCTACAGCGGGGTCAACAAGAAACCCCCATAACTGGTCTTTGGCCCCTTCGATATCCACCTTGCGTGTGTGTTCTGTATTCCCTAGCTACTAACTGTATCGTATCTGGCGACGTCCGCCGGATTCTTGTTTACGGTTTGATCAAAACTAAGACTCGGCGCGCCTCAGCCGCGCCGGGCGCGACGCCTATCTTCGATCTTGAACGACGAACGCCATTATAAAATACAAACTATGGGACTGTGAAATAGTTTTCCTCCGACCTGCCTCTGCCCGCCGCCTTCCTTCCCGCTACCAACCACCGACGCTTCGCTCGACAATTGCCAGCTTGCTTCGCAATAGTCTGCCATGTCTGACCACGACGACAACGCCGGGGCTTCCTCCTATACTACTCCAATGCCGGAGCTTGACGATCATCGACACCAGTCGGTGTCTGCTCAAAGACATGAGCGTCCTCGCCGAGGAACCTTCGACAGCCTATATGGTTCTCGAATGATGGACAATGACCCGAACACTCCTGCAATCCGGGTTCGCGATTTTGAGGAAGCTGTCATTGACGAAGATGCTGGTGAAATATCCCCAACTATGCACCGCAGTCGCCGCATGACAGTAGACTCATCGGATGGGAGGTCTATTTCACCTCCCAACTCGGTCAAGGCTTTTGCTGAAGCTCGTCGCCGAGAGCGGGACATGTCCTTTTCAGAACCTCGACCAGACCTTGAAGACCACTTGGGTCGTGCTATGTCCATTTCGAGCAAACGCAGCTACCGAAGCAAGCCTCGTACTATTCAGGATGATGCAGCCAGTTACGTTACCAATAAGACTGCTGAGGAAGATGTGTGCTTCCCTCCGAAGCCAGTTCATCAAAAGGATCAGCTATACATCGACTTTGAATATCTCGAAGAATTCATTCAGGAACAAGCCACCCGCATTCCAAGCCACCAGCACCCGGGCCAGCAAAGTTTCGATGATTTGCGAGGACAAGATGCTGAGTCTCGGCCCAACCAAGTGGCAACCCTTGATGGCGATATCTTGGACATGCCATCTGAGGATTCTATGAAGCCAGAGAAGACGGTCGAATCATCTGCGGAAAAAGCGCAGCCGAAATCGCAAGCCCCCCCAATGGATAGCAACCGCTTTAGCTTCTTTTCTTCGGCATGGGAGTCGACTATTCATGCGCCCGAGCTTGGAGATCTTGTTCTCCCAGGCGAGGACATTCGCGGGCTCTTTGAACTTCCTGAAGACGAGGAAGATGGTGTTTGGTGGCTTAATATTACTTCGGCTACCAGAGAGGAGGTGCAGGCAATCTGCAAGGCCTTTGGTATTCATCCTTTGACGATCGAGGATATTGTCACCCAAGAGGCCCGAGAGAAGATTGAACTCTTCCCGGCGTATTACTTTACTTGCTTCCGCTCCTTTCATGTTGTACAGGAACAGGATGGCATCGAGTATGAACCGTTCAACATTTATGTGATTGTGTTCCGGGAGGGCACGCTCAGCTTTAGCTTTGCGCCCAATTCCCATGCGACGCAGGTTCGCAAAAGAATTACTGCTCTGAAGGACTATGTCTCGCTGAGCAGCGACTGGATTTGTTACGCTTTAATGTACGATTAATCCTTCCATGTCTTCTGAGCATCATATACTGACCAATTTTCTAGTGATGACATTGTCGATTCTTTTGGCCCACCCATTCGACAGATCGAACTTGAAGCAGACGCTATTGAGGATGAAGTGTTTGTCATGCGCGAGGATGACTCGAATTCGTTTCTGCGATCCATTGGCCGAGTGCGCAAAAATTGTATGGCCCTGCTTCGACTTTTGGGCGGCAAGGCCGATATTCTTCGAGGTTTCACCAAGCGTTGCAACGAAAACTACAAAGTGACGCCGCGTATGGACATCGGTCTATACTTGGGCGATATCCAAGATCACGTTGTGACAATGGCCACTAACCTGGGTCACTTTGAGAAGATATTGTCCCGTTCGCACAGCAACTACCTGGCAACACTTTCCATCAACAGCATTTCTCAGGGAACCGAGACGAACCAAGTACTCAGCAAAATTACCTTCTTGGCTTCTGTTCTAGTTCCGCTCAACTTGGTCAGTGGCTTGTTTGGAATGAACGTGGAAGTTCCATTCAAGAATGTCACTAATCTCGGCCCCTTTTTTGGTATTGTTGGCTTCATGGCCCTCATATGCGTTCTGATCCTGGGCGTTGCCCGCCGCATGCGTTGGATTTGAAATGTACCTTTGAGTTCCATCACTCCAGTTCTCAATCAAGATCATCGTCCTTTCAACAAGCAAGACTCCTTTGTTAATGCCATATCCTTCGTTTTATTTCTTACCTTGAAATATATAGACCAGGGTACATCTTATACTAGGCATGTTCTCCCTACGTAGTTGGGGCATGCGCGGGGAGGTTTGCTGGTTGGCGGTGTCTATCATAGCGTTCGGCAATATTCAATATTAGAGTTGGTTATCATAGACTTGCTGTGTTTTTGGCCCTTGGACGTGTTATCTGAGTTGCGCACGGGAATGTGATGCTGAATTTATCTGAGATGTCGAGTTATTATCCCTAAACTAACCCAATCCCAAACTATCTTGTGGGGTTTGTAGGAGAATGTTTGTCAATTTTTCTTGTGGTCCGATGATAGATGGGGACACAACACCCATACAGTAATTGAATTTAGGGTGATGAAGGCCAATGGGTCAACCGAGTCGAAGTTTTTAAATGGGTTATAATGTCTATTGGCTAATTTTTGATCTTCAAGTTACGAGATAAATATATATTGATGTGATAAGTCCAGAGACTGTGAAAACAATATGCTAACAGCCATGATTGCTAGATCACTTTGATCTGTAGAGTGATCTGAATTAACGACCCTGTTCTGCTACGATGAAATGTACTATTCTTAAAATACGAATACCATATAAACATTTTTGCCTAATATTGTTATATATTCACCACGAAGTGGTATGGTCCCACGACTGACAATCAATGTAAGCACGGGAAACCAAGGTTGGGCGTTGCGTCCTGTGCGGTTCTTCTATATGTAATGGAAAAATTACCTATAATCGTTTATTTATAACCACCGTGGTACGAGTTATTGTCCTCATTATTATAATAATGGAGCCATCCTTTGTTGAAGAAGGGAGATCAAGTGAAATGGTGAATTGAATTTTTGGGTACTTTCTGGCTCCCTAGCGCTTCGCACCTCTTTGAATCGCGTCAGTTTATAACTCCATGTTGCTAATGTTTGTTTGAATACTCAGAAGCCAAATATATTTTCGACCATGCCGGTGGCATTGAAGCTTTTAAAATTGCGGTTTGGAGCGAGGATGTCTATATTCGCATTGTGCCGTCGACTACCAGAGATAGTTCAGATAACACCTCACTTCTCGATCTTGCCATGTTACTATTCTCTTGTGATTATCTTTCGAGACTTGTGTGAATAGTTGACTGTAAAATAGGTGCAAATACCTATTCACACACCATGCACCATTGATCTAGATGCATTTCCCAATGGGTTAAGTAAAATAAAATTAAATTAAAATAAAAAGTTCTCAGTAACTAATCCCTTCACATCGCGCAGGTTTTCCTCTTAATCACGTCCGAATGCAACCTCCGTAGCGAAGAGAAAAGCAATAATATTCTTCTTTTTTGTTGTGTGTGTAGGGGGGAGGGGGGTGCAAACTTGTATTTTTAATGTATTAAATTTTATTTGCTGAAGAAGGGCGAGGCGCGGGGAGACGTAGGGAGAATTGACAGTAAATGGACGACCTGATGTACCTCGATTGATATTAGGTGATACAATTTTCCCTCCAAGACACTAAAACATCTGTCATCTCAAGAAGAATCCTGATCTACACAAAATGGTTCACCCATTTAATTGATCCATCTCCTTCCATCGATGCGACAGGATAATGAATGCGGTTCTGAAGGGCTCGATTGGGTAATGCATTGGAGACGATTGAGACAAAGCATCGCTCTTTACATGGCTAGCGACAGGGATGTTTTATTTTCCTATGGGGGTTTCAATGCCAGAATATACATACAGATGTACCTCCCAAAGACACCCCCAATCATCATCAAGGCATTCTATCATGGCTGGTACTCAGCCATCTGTGCTGTGTGGAGTCACTTCCTGTTGGCTCCTTATCCCCTCATTGGCTGATCATTGTCCACTTTCCACCCCAGTCTCAACTCCATATCTAAAATCCTGACAGCGCAAAACCTCCCGCATCCCAAGCCCGAACAACCCTCACTTGGCACGCTTCTCCTTCACACTGCAACAATGAGTTCCTCCAGCCTCTCCCTCGAGAATGCGGACCTTGAGAAGCTCAACGACAAAGACAAAACCGAGCTCCGCCAATTCCTTGCGAACGAGCAGCAGCGATCCCAGATCCAAGCCCGTACGTTGTCCTGCCTTTCCGCGCCCCTGCTGTCCTTTAATAACGCCATCACCATTGGCATTTTACAAGGACAAAGAGAACCCGTACTAATCGTTTTCTTGCCCAGAAACACACAGCCTTACTCAGATCTGCTGGACCAAATGTGTCACTGGCAGCATCAAGAATTCCAAGCTCGACAAGTCCGAGGAGGGTTGCTTGGCCAATTGTGTCGACCGCTTCCTCGATATGAACTTCCTCACCATGAAGCACCTCAACAGCATGCGCTCTTGAGTGTTACACACACCTGGCCACATTGAACGCCGCCAAGCCATCCTTTAACGATTCAAGGAGCTGGGGGGTTGACGTGGTGATACATCGATCACAATGTGGAGGAGCAGGGAAATTTCTGTACAATTACAACTATATGGGAAAGAGAAGGGTTTAAGAAAATAGAAAAGGCTGTACCCGCTGTGGTACGAGAAAAATATGCTGTCGACCCAACATTGTCGACTATGGAACGTTGCGAGGAACAAATGTGTATCATTCGACATGGATAATCAGGAATGAACGAACAGAATAAGGCCAACATCTACCAACCCTCCTCTATACCAGAGCTGCTTAAAAGTTTATGTCATCCCCTTTGGTGCAACATTTTTTTGGTGGCCCACTGGCTTACAGATTTTACGTGTCTCAATTCAAGGAAAATGTTTATGGTGACTGGGTGGTCTTGAATTCATGATCATTTTGCAACTCTAAACCACAAACTCTTTAATGCGCCTTTTTCCGATGCCCAATGCCTCGCATTTTTTCAGCAGACAAAACCAACCCAGAGACACGCCAAACCACAACCCAAGCACATTTAAACCAGGGAGAGCTTGTTAGCAGCGATGTCGAGAGCATCGACATCAGCAGTGAGCCGGGCGTAGGCCTTCTTGGAACCATCAGGGCTGGTTGGATAGTTAGAATCCAGTTCTTCCACAGGGCTAAGTTCAGCCTTTGAGACAGATGTAAACTTACCGGATGAGTGTGTTGATCTTGACGCAGTCAATGTCGTAGAGCTTCTTGAGAGCAATCTTGATCTGGGCCTTGTTGGCCTTGACATCGACGATGAAGACAAGAGTGTTGTTCTCCTCCATCTTCTTCATGGCACTCTCAGTGTTGAGAGGGTGCAGGACGACCTTGTGCTCATCGAGACGGGGCAAGTGAGGGATAGACTTGCGGGGGTACTTGGGCTGGCGGGCCAGGGCCAGAGTCTTGGGTCGGTGGAAGGAGGTGCTGTAGCGGACCTTGGTCTTCTTGTGGGAGTTGGTCTATTGAAGGCAAGCATGGTTAGCCAGATACAAATGGTCAAACAAATCATTTTACAACTTACGCCCTTGAGAGCAGCCTTGGCAGCAGCCTTGGCCTGCTTAGTTCCCTTGGTGGCTATAAAATACAAGACATCAGCAATCGCTCTTTTTCAGAACTCGCAAAATCTGCTGCTGCATGATGCGGAAGAAGATGAAGACGATATGCGACGTCACGAAAATTTTTATCTTCGCTTCGATAACCGTATGCGTCCGTCCGTATTTTGCGTGCAGAGCGTTTCGCATTCAGGAAGATGCGCTCATCCCGTACCTTTCTTAGCGTCTTTTCCGGCCATTGTATCGGTTGTCGAGGGCACAAGTCGTGGATGTGCTGTTGAAGGTGTAGTTAGGCGTGGTTGAGGAGGTCAAAGACAAAAAAGAAATCGCAGCGCACAATTTAGTTGTGGATTTCTGATTAGGGTTGGAACAATGGGGCAATACTATTGGCTCTTGCTAAACACGGACTTTCACGTGACACAAGTTTCTTTTTCTCATTTGCGGGGCTGTTCACTGTGTTACATTATGTAAGCCACACGCACTCATTTTCTAGAGATCTAGTTTTAGGAGGAAAGTTCGAGCTTGATGGCACTTTCAAAGTGAACGTTACTGAGGGAATATGACAACCTAATTGATTCAATGCTTTAATTAAATTGACCTCTGCTCTCATCATGATATTAGATCACGTTCGGATATGATGCAGGTAATCATGCCAGCTTGCTCTCAAAACCATTGCTAAAACTGACACAGCGAGCATTGAAAGTTGACCAAGCCCAGCATCGCATTACGTATTCCGCCCTCAAATAATGGTTTCCAGAAAGCCTTCGAGGCCAAAGAGCCTAGCTAGCAGTCGGCCGCCCATTACTAAATCATGTCGAACCATGTCTCGCAAAACCAGCCGAGGCCTCATCAACACCCACCACCAATTAGACAAGCGACGCCGCCAGGCCATAGCAAAGGGCGACAAAACTACCGAGGCGCGCATTACCGATGAAATAGCCAAGTTGGGAGGGATTGATCAGTATCAAAAGGCGAGCTTACAGGGCCAAAGTCTCGATCGTGGAGGAGACACCTCGAGAGTTCTGCTTGACTGGCTTCCTGTGGCGGAACTCAAGAAACATGGTCGGCCATTACGGATGCTCGAGGTTGGCGCGCTGAGCACAAGAAATGTCTGTTCAACCAGCGATATTTTTACTGTACAACACATCGATCTCAATAGCCAGGAACCTGGCATCAAGCAACAAGACTTTATGGAGCGACCTCTACCGAAAAACGAATCCGAGACGTTCGATATTATATCCTTGAGCCTAGTTCTCAACTTCGTCCCGGAGCCCGACGGACGGGGTAGGATGCTTCTACGAACGCTTTCGTTTCTCCGAGATACATCACATACGCAGTCAGGTGCCACCGAGAAATTGTTCCCTTCGCTATTCGTGGTTCTTCCCAAGAGCTGCGTCAATAACTCGCGCTACTTCACCGATGCCAGGTTTGACGAATTGATGAATATACTTGGATATACAAGGGTCAAGACCAAGATGACTCAAAAGCTAGCATATTCACTTTGGACGAGGGTAGGCCCCACGCCAAACACGTGGTCGAATTTTATAAAGAAGGAAATTAATCCAGGGAGAACACGAAACAATTTTGTCATGACGCTGAAGAATCCGACCAGTCAGGCGACATGGAAAGACAAGATGAACCCTGACACGTGGGTGGAGGACGGTATGCATATGCGACAATGCCCAACTAACTCGCTGGCCCACCATCGTCATCTGAACTAAACCAGCCTACATGCCATCTTCGAGGTGAAATGTTGGCGACCGTATACACGAATATGATGACCGAAAGCGAAGCGGTTACAACATTTCCGAAGATAGATATTTGGCGATGCTTCTAATTCACACAGTATTTATTTGATGCAACATGGCACCCACCATTGGTAAAAGCGATGCCAATGCATGCAAGTTAGTGGAACACTGTCGCTCACGAGTGGTCGACTTTAGTTGGATGGCGCAGTCTCGGATTTTGGAACTAAGGATCCCTAGTGAGTCGCTACAACCGCCACCTCCGCAACGTGGGTACCACACCAATTGTCCCCCTCCATTTCCACCTGCAGCTGGCCGCTACACTGAGTCAAGAGCAAACTCAGACAAAGCGATCTTGGTCAGGGGGTGGTCGGGCGGCAAGGGCGCGTTACCAGGACGGGTGACGGGGAAGCTGCGCATACCCGATTTGATAGCAGCCTCCACCTCAAGGATGTTATCACTCAGGAATAGCCACCTCTTGGGCGCAAATTCAGAATGGTGAGAAAGGATCGTCGTGTAGCTAGCCGCCTCGGTCTTAGGTCCCGCATTTACAGTGTCGAACCAGTCAGAGATGAGAGGCTTCAGATCAGATGGCTCGGCATTTGTGTGGCCAAAAAGCAGCTTCTGCGCGGGGACCGACCCTGACGAGTAGATGATGATCTTCTTTCCGGCGGCATTGGCGGCTTTGAAGAATGATGCGACATCTGGAAATAGAGGGGAAAGGATTTCACCAGAAGTGTAGCCCTGTTCCCAGAGAAGACCTTGGAGGCCTTTGAGATAAGCGATCTTTACATCGCGAGCAACAAGATCTCGGACATGAGCCTCCAGGTCCTGGCGGGAGTCGCGGTATTCCTCGGGGAAAGCATTGCGATAGGGTGCAAAGTCAGGACTATCCCACTCCTGCTCCAGCACCTTAGGGAGGGCCTCGAGAGCATAGGGAAACTAACACGCCGGAGGAAGACCAGGGTCAGCAACGTAGATGACCCAGCAACAAAGCCCGAGATAATGGCAGGCAGGATGGCTAAGCAGTGCCAAAGTCGGTGAGACAGGAAGGGCTGGCAGAAGCGCAGGGTGATGATGAGAGATGCATGCATCAAATGGCCTAGCGTGGGGACCAGGATCCGAAAGAATCACCGGAGCGGCCAGAGTTTCTGTCCGGAGGAGGTTGGGGAGGGAGGCCGGACGGAGGACCGAGAAAAACGGAGGCGGTAAGGAACGGGAACGTGGGCAACGGAGATGGTACGGGAGAGAACGGGCAAACTCACCAAAACATCTTTGACAAAAGAAATGGGACAGACTGTGCCCTCTGGAGAGCGATGTGACAAGTCATGACGTCAGCCAATGTCTTGAAGGATACAAAAGAACAATAGCAAAAATAATGACAAAGTAATTGAGTGTTGAGTGTAGAGATGTCAAGTGCCAGACACTCCACCAAACAAACCAACCAATATGTAATCGGCAAACAAATCATGGGTGGATTCTGTATATGTGTCTTACCAATGTCAAAGACGAGCACGTCGGTTTCGGCAAGGTTGGGGGCCATGGTGTGCGCGTATGTGCTCCAGCGAACGATCCAAGGCTGGAAATTATCATATGGCGGTCAAGCCTTGAAAAGAAGTTGGAGCAGGGCACAGAGGATGGTGTGTCCGAATTGGGATGAGAGGGAGACAAATGGAACCAAGGGGAAAGGTAAACTTCCAGCACGGAGCGATGATACGTGCGCAGGATCGTGGTTTCCTGTTGGCTCTATGAGGTGGGAGTTGGGTTTGGCGTCTACGTGGTGTTTTTTTTTTCTCGTGAGGGGGAGAAATGGAGGGACAAAGATGGCTCAAACTGCTTGAAACGGTTACGAGAGAGGAAAGGCGGTCAGCAACCAAAAATCCATAACAGACCCGCTACGTATGGATTGAGACAACGCACTCAGCTCAGTTAACTTGGTCCAACCCTTCTCTGGAGCGTTACTTGCAGTGTTCAGCTACCTAACCTGGAGTCGAATGCATTCGTCAGCTGGTCCCTTTGCGCCTGTGGGCGGTGAGCGCCTTGAAAATAAGGTGGTGATGGTATGGCCAAGGTTGCAATCGGCTCAGCCAAGGACTTACCATGCAATTTCAATATGCATGATGGATCAGGAGTACCGGCAGGTTGCTAATCATGGCGTGGCAGGGCGCGTGGTACATCAGTGGAACCAGGTGAGGATCTTGGTGGAGCCTCGGGAGTGGCTCACGGCTAACGGGCCTTGTCTGAAGGGTGCGGGAGTGCCAGGAACTGCTGCCGTGGCAGGCCCTTGGAAGGGATCCTCGGGCACCTGGGGAGTAGACACACTGGATCCTAATACCCTAGCACCTTGTAATTAGCACCGGCCCCTATTACTGAAGAACTGCGCAGTAACAGATAGAAGGTAAAAGACTCCAAAAGGGCGAACTCTGCCTCCACCGACCGAGATTTGATGAAGGGGCCCCATCTTGATGGGACAGTCATCAGCCAGGCTGTCCAGTTCATGCAAGTGGCCATGACACAATGCAAAGTCTAGGGAGTGGGAGCATAAAAGCGAGCGAGCATCAATGTTTATTTTCGGGTTGCTAAACAAACCCAGTTTCCAACAGAAGAGTTCGTGTGGCGGAGGAGCATCAGGTACGGTCGCGGACAGGGTTGCAGCATCGCATTCCATCCTATTCCATCCTCTCTCTCCTTTCGTGCTGCGATTCCATGATGTGCGTGTAATTGTATGCTAAAATAGGACCCTTGGAATGATGAGTCAGGGCCCGGACAGTGCTGGAGGCGGTACAGTGCGCGCAGCGTCGGCGCTTGACTGGCCCAGGCGGCGCAGGTGAAGCGCAATATGACACAGGGCAGTGCAGACCAGGCGAAGAGAAACCCAGGCGCCACCTAATGCGTCGGTCACTCACGCACTCTCCAGCTCTGATTAGGACCCTCCAAATGGTACCTGACGTATCTCGTACAGTAGCGAGTACGGAGTACAGTGTTGTGCATGCATTGGGCCGGTCGAATGCATCAGGGTGCACATCCTGTCCCCACTGTGCTGCACTCTGTATGTACGTCCCATGTATCATGTATGTAGGGTGGCATGCCGCTCGCTACCAGGGAATCAAAAATGGGCTGTTCGATGACTTTGGGCAGGCGAAACGTGATTTATCAATTCTTCCACACGTAATCCAATTGGTTCCATCCCATGACTGGTTCGGCTTTGGTCAGGCTGAATCTGCAGATTTCTGAACATTCCCCAAATCAGGAGTGGCAATTGCACGGTAGCTCGGATTAGTTCTTGGTAATTCATTGAGTGTTGAAACGCCGCTTGGCTGGGGATCGAATGTTCGCGCCCGCGAAGCCGAAGCCCGGGGCCGGGACCGGCGAGGCACGGGGACAAACATGCAATTCAACACGAGACATGACGGCATTCACCCCAACATTATTTGCTCCACGGCCATCCTGGCACCTGTGCAATTCCCGAGATGGTTCATTAGGAGGCAATACGGATACGATTCACAGTCAAACTACAGCCATATCTGCTTGTACCTGAGCGACGCTGCATGCCAATTCATGATTCTGCGTGTCTCATATACCCTTGAGACTGACTTGAACTTCGGCCCCTCTGGTTCCCGCGGTATCCAACAGTCTTGTTTTGAGCCGGCCTGGCAGGAATGCCAGGCATCAAAATAGTCGAGACCGAACTGCCCTGAGCTGATCGTCCATCAAAAAGCAAAGAAAGCCAACTTATTCCGCAAACCGAAGCAATACCCCCCCTTTGTGCGGAACGGTGGCATTAGCTGGAGATGGGTAGCCAAAGCATATTCGTCACACTGGGACTGACACACATTGCGTTAGTAGAGTCGCAATAGCAAAGTTTTCGCAACGGCTTTCCTCGCCGATGACGTTTTTATTAACAAAGCATCAAGCGAGCACGTATACACATTCATAAAATGCGACCTTCTATGGCATGCGCGCGCGTCCTGAGACGAACTACCCCGACTACTCGGACGTTTGACGTTGCACGTTTCAGTCGCTAAGAAGTAGGCGGACCTTCAGAGGACGTAGTGCCCCGAGTGTTTCCAAGTCGCAGGGACGTGGACAAGGGTCAATGGATTGGATGGATGGATGGATGAGGGGATGATGGGATCTCCCTCCCGCACCGACTAGAGCGTTTTCATTTGATCACCATGCTGTCTGTTCTGATTGACGGTCTACCCGCCCACATAACGACAACTGTTCAGAGCAGTTTCTCAACGTGGATTGGCGCACCAATGCCTCTTGCATGTCAAAGTAAACAAAAATGCATCGCGTGGCTGCCAACCCATCCAACTCAATACATGTAAAGCTGTGATTATGGACTGGCATGCAGGAGCCAGGAGTGCGTTTGATGGCCACCAGGCCACTTTGAGACAGAACCCTCCCCTGGTCTACCAAGAAAGGCGACGGGTTTCGCCCCCAATTACCTTATGCTCTTGGTTTTGACCCGCAAAATTGAGCGCGCTAGAGACGAGGGGCGCCGTCCAGGCCGCGAGGCCAAAAGCTGGGGCCGCACGAGGCCGGCGCTATCGAAAGCACGTCCGTGGGTCAAAGCCAGGGTCCCGACGAACTGATTTGATCCCGAGCACTGGAAATCAACAGTTTTCCTGCTGTGACGTCTTTACAGATGCAGTTGCTCACACGACCGGCCGTGGTTAGACATTGGTGGCTTTGAAAATGCTGCGATTTTGGAGCTTGCGAGCCGCTAGCTGGCCATTTCTGCTTGACACTGTTGTCTACTCTGCTGGCCGTCGTGGTTGCAGTGGACTGGAGTTTGTTTATAATGCCAACCGACTTTGTTTTGTTAAGCATAGCGCAAAGCTTTGACTGGGATGGCCCAGCCCAGAACCACGAAGTTAAGCGAAGAGGACAGATAGATTTTAACTACTCAATGGGGATATCCTAAGTTTTCTAGATTTGGTCGAGGTATTGGCCATCCGTCCCATCTTTCAGCATTCAGGGTCAATCGGTCATTCACTCGCGCAGTGCAAATTGCAACATGGTCACGCTCGCTTTCTCCCACACACAGCCAGCGTCTCGTAAACTTGCTCTAGCCTGGCGAAGCGGGTCTCGTCCATTCGTCATTGGAGGGACCCTCGGCCCCATTGGTGCCACGCGCCCCAAGCAACTTTGAACGCAGTTGGTTGCTCGCGACAGACCACTCATGTTGCTTAGCCCTACACCCTCGTTGTGGGCTGCTCGCCCAGACCTGATGGGATCGGCACTTTGCGATACGTTGTGACTAGGTTGCCAACACCGCTAATCACGCCCAAAGCTACCTCGAGGACACGTACCCAGCGGTGTATCTACTATCTGCTGTCCAAGCAGACCCCAGGCAGCACAGGCCACACCTGGCCGTCCCGTCTTTGTGGCTAACAGGTGAGCTATACTGTGTCCAGGGAAGTTGGTCCGTGCCGGGCGCCTGGCCCGCATCGTCCTGGTCACGATGGCCAGCGTGTCATTTCGGTGGCCGGGAGGGAAATGAAGCGTGGTGCTTCGTCGGCTAGGCGGTTGCTGGAAGGCTCTCGAAGTCCCGCTCAATTTGTGACCATGGACTACGTATCTGGACTCAGAAGGTGATTGAAACAGACCCCGCCGCGTGCGAGGTAGATTGCTGGCAGTCCTTGAACAGAGGAGCATCGTCTTCAATGGTACAGTGCCTGGCGCTGCTTGCTAATATTGTCTGGGCAAGGTCACGTCACGTAACCCAGCCCAACATCCCTCGCTCTAAAGCACGCAACGCACGTCCTGGCCCTCCTGAAGCTTGACTGTCTTCGCCATCAACCACTCATCGTCCACCGTCTACAGGGACCCACCTGCTGAGACGCTGCTGAAGGGACTGAGACTGGAGGGACGCCTGAGACGCTGTGTTTATCGCCGTCGGTCTAACTGAGTACCTGGCTACTGAACAGCGCCGCCACACACCCCTCGCCATCATTCTTCATGCCCGTTTGGCCGCCCATGCTGCCTACCGATCGTGGCATCGTCCCACCGTAGCGCCATCCGGTCCGTCCTGTCTTTCATTGAAGTGCCTTCTCGCTGGGTTGTTTGCCGCTGTCCCTCAAGCCTCATGCATCGCAAGTCCGGGGTCTCTTGTTCTGGACTTACATCTGTTTATCGTGGGTGTTTGGCTTTCGAAGGCCCCAAAGCGTATCGTGTATTGTGCCGTGATAGCTGTCAATTAATCGGGGTTCTGTCTCAATCGATATGAATAGCCAGACACAGGAGATGTCCGACACCGATGATGGGTAATCCATTCCCACTGCCTTGCAAGGGTGAATGTCCCAAGTAGGTAGGTGGCCAAAAGCATTTGCGCTGTCAGGTACCAGAGCAGAGTACGTATCCTTGGCCAGCAATGTATCTGAGGTACCCGTACCTGATGCTTCTTGACGTGCCTGTCTCTCTGCCTTTCCTCTGGCTTGTTGACGGTCGGTCGTAGCACATCGCCCGGGACCCCCGGGACCCCGGCACGACCCCGACCCCCTTCGTTCCTTCGCAACCTGCCCTGCTGTTGGGCGAGGGAGCTCACTCGCTCCTTCCTTGTGCATGGCTGGTGGGCTACCCTTATCCACCCTTCTTCTCCACTCCAACTTTGCCGACACACCCCAATACACTGCCTATTTTATCAGCTTTGCTAGACTACTGCACCCCTTCAACATTGCTACGCCCCCCCTAATGCCTAGTCCAATCCCATCCACCCCAGTCCGCGTCCATCCATCCCCCTCCACTCCGTTCCATCTCCATCCTGCACTTCCATCACCGCCATTCCCTCTTGTCTTCTCTCTCCTTACCTCACCCTTTATTACATCTTCTTCCATCTCGCCATCCCTCCTTCCTCTCCTTTGCACGCTTCCGCATCATCAACGACCTTCTTTCTTCTCGAGCTTGCCACCACCACCACTTCCGAACTTGATCACGCTCTTCTTGGCACTTTGTTCAATCCCGCTTTTGTCGCTCCGCCTTCGCCACCCGCCCGAGCAAGCCAACGCTATCGCTGTGACTTAACCACCGCCATCGACAACCGTAACGGCTACCGCGAATAGAATCGAGAAGAAGAAGCGTCCTTGATCCGTTGCTAGCTGCTGCTTAGAACCTGACTCTACGGTCCTTTTGGTCCCGACGTTCGTCCGCTCTGCCTCACGGGCCGATTTGATCGTTGTATCGCATATTTAGAGCAACTGTCTGCGTTTCGATTCAAACCACGGGCCTCTCGATAACGCTCTTTGCCGGCACTGGCTGATAAAGCAACATAATCGCACCTGAGCAAATTGAGAAAGTCGTTTTCCA
The DNA here is from genome assembly GCA_013406985.1 of Calonectria crousiana. Taxonomy (NCBI): domain Eukaryota; kingdom Fungi; phylum Ascomycota; class Sordariomycetes; order Hypocreales; family Nectriaceae; genus Calonectria; species Calonectria crousiana. The sequence continues at coordinate 52,047 of VTGD01000173.1, read as the reverse complement.
TTGAAATCTTTGGGGCTTCGTCCCTTGCGACATCTCTTGCCTCCGCGCCCGACATCGCTTCTTGACCTCACACGCTCCGCGTGACTCAAATACCCGGGCGATCGTCAACGATTCCTCCGGGGTGAGCTCCGCTCCCCTCCTCCCCGGTGCCAGCTTGACTGGTCCGACAAGTCGACTCATCGGCCTCGTCGAATCCGGTTTCCCATTTCTGTTGCTCTTGATCTCTCCGCAACCCAATCTGGTCGGCTCCGTCCTCGGCCGTCTACTCATACACGCTTCGCTTGTCAGAGTCATTCTTTTAAAGCTTAAAAAAACGCATCCATGTCCTCATAACGATTCTCTTTTCATTGTTTCTATCTTCGGCCGTACAGGTCACCGCACCTCGCCGTCACGACCCTTCAATAATTCGCTTTCCTTTGTTCAGCCTATCTCTTCGTATACCTTCAAATGAGCCTCTGATTCTGCTACGACTATCATCAACCTTCAAACACTTGACGCTACTTCTCTCTGTCCTCAACCACGACTACCTGTACATTCGGCATTTCTTCTAGGATATCAAACATCTCTCTGGGTTCTCAATTCTCTTGCCTCGCTGTACAGAGTCTAAAAAGTCCGGTCCCCCTTATTATTGGTTTCACTTTTTGAATCGAAAGCAACAACCTCAAAAACAAGCATCTGTACGACTACTTGCCCTTTTTTTTGTTCGTATTCTTCTACTTCAAACCTCTTTTTTTCATCTCTACAATGGAGTGTCTCAAGGACAAGTTCACTGGTGGCGTCCTTCTGGGAGGACGCTACCAGACCATCTCTCCCCTCAACCATGGCTCCTTCGGGATGGTATTCATGGCTCAGGATACTGTTACCAATGAAACCGTCGCGATCAAGTGCATGACCAAGAGGTCCGCTGCTCCTGAATCCGAAGCCGAATTTGCCGTCGATGACAAGTCGGAGGAATTTGTCTTGCACAGCCGTCTCGGCTCTCACCCCAACATTGTCAATCTCCTGGGTTCCTTCGAGACCGAATCTCACATCTACTTGGTCCTTGAGTACTGTAGCCAAGGAGATCTGTATGAGGCAATCCGACATGACCGTGGTCCCTTGGAGACGGAGCACGTGCGCCAGTTCATGCTCGAGCTCGTGGATGCCGTTGATTACATTCATTCCAGGGGCGTTTACCACCGAGACATCAAGCCTGAGAACATTTTTCTCAGCGATGATGGTGCCATGAAACTCGGTGATTTTGGCCTTGCAACCACTGATAAATGGTCTTACGAGATGACTGTCGGTAGTGATCGCTACATGGCGCCCGAGCAATTCGATTCTGCTGGAGCCGGCTATTCGCCTGCCGAAGCAGATATTTGGGCCATAGGCATCTGCCTCCTCAACATTCTCTTCTCTCGCAACCCTTTTACAACCCCCACCGAGGCTGATCCACTGTTCCTTGACTATTCTCGTGACAAGCAGTCCCTGTTCGATGTCTTCCCCTCGATGTCTCAGGACACATATGAGGTCATTGTTCAGTGTATGAACCTGGACCCAAAGCGACGTTCACTCGTTGGTGCCCGCGATGCTTTACTTCGCGTTGTTAGCTTCACTGCGCAAGACGAGGTCTTTGATGACTTTTGTGCTGCTGACAAGGCGACCGTGGCGACCGCCAACCGGGAGCCTCTTCGCACTCCTTCAATTCAATCTCCTCAAATCGAGTTGGGAGCTTTCCCTTGGTCCAAGCACCTTCACAACTCTCCCCATGCTGGCCGACAACTTAGTGTGATCCCGGATGATGAGAGCTATACGGAGGAGCTGTTCCCCAAGTCAGAGGCCACGCACACTGATTGGTGCTCGGCTAGGACTCCCATGTCCTCCATGGTCGATTCTCATCTCGGCATGTCGATGAAGTCTATTGCTATCAAGCCTTCCTTGCCCAAGAAAGTTTCTCCTGCTGCTGGTTCACTTCCCATCGCTATGGGTAAGCCCATGCAGCTGTCCATGGCAAGTGTATTTGGTCGCCGCAAAGATGCTGTTTCCAAGAGTTGGAGCGACATGTGGGACGAGGATGAGGAAGAGGAGGAAATGGAACGGGAGAGAGAGCTGGAGACTCTCCAGAAGCTCAACTCTCGAACCTGGAGCCAGGAGAGCAAGGATGAGAAGCCGATGATGGTTCGTCAAGAGCCTGAGCCGGTTTCGCATGCACACGACATCAAGGGCGATATTGATGAGGATCTTGTTGCTGATGGTTTTTTCTTTCAAGAGGCGCCGGCGCCGAAGTCTCATGTGTCGCTTACCCCACGATATTCCCCTCCACCGAAGCGAAGTCCGTTGGATAAGTGGGCGGCACTGGGCGAGCGACGCCGTGGCCAAGTTACTTCTACTTTGGATTCTTTTAAGTCGCTGGACTCTAAGCCGCGACGACAACATTTTGGAATTGGGCACAAATCTTATGAAGCGGGCGTTTGGGATCATTCTAATTATCACAGCAAACTTGGTATTACCACCAACATTAACAACAAACACAACCATCATCATCAAGAACGAGTCAAGGAAAGCCCCTGGAGCAAGGGTAGGGATTGGAATTGGCGTCGGGATAGGCGTGCCGATCTCGGTGACGTTGAGTGGGTTGGGGGCTGGTAGATGGGACGAAGTCCCTGATGCAGCCTTCAATCGTAGTTGAAGCCATATCTACTCTTGTATGAGTATAGATAATGCTTTCAACTCGCTTTCTGCGTATTAGATATTTAGAAATAATGGCCAAAATACCAGAAGTTACCCACTCAAGCTATGTTCATCTCATGCAGTAAACAACCTCTTGATACCGTACAGCATGACTACTAACGCAGCAAGACGCCGCCTAGACAGTCATAAGGCGAAGGTGTCGCACGAGGGTGGCAATGCCCCCCGTCTTCAGCGTCACACTTGGTGCCAGCGTCCTTTCACACATAGACCTGGTGAGTTTATGACAGGGTAAGTGGTTGCGCTATTGCGTGATGGCAGTGATGATCTTGTTTCACACATATTCGAGACCCCTTATAGAGACTGCGCAACCCCTCGTCTGACGTAGAGAGGGCGTATGAAGGCCTCGGCCATATAACGGGTGCCGCGGGGTGAAAACTGTCAGAATCCGGGCATCCAGATCCATTTTGCATGGGGTGGGCTGTATAAACGGGGTGTGTGTGCATGCAAGCCAAGAACGATGATCCTCTTTTGGACAAGCCGCATCCCTTTTCTCAGTTTCTCTACGTCTACCCTTCCATCCGGTTTGCTTTTTCTGTGCTTGGTTCAGTGTTTTTTGAGTGTGATGGTTGCATAAGGATGGCGCAAGAGCCAATAGCAAAAAGAAACCATTTGATTGGGGAGACAGAACGTCACTGAGGGGCTGGGCCGGTTGGAAGGGGGGAGGGGGGGATGGGGAAGTGCGGCAATGGATCAAAAACAGCAATCGGTAAGAGGGGATTGAAGTTTGAGGCCAGGGATGGTGAAATGATGTGATGCAATGCCTACAAGGTCCACAGGCGCGTCTCAACGTGACATGCTGAGGCATGTATTTGGCTGGGTGTTTGTGGCACATTCGTCCAAGAAACACCCACGTCCACAACTACCCGTGTCAACCTATAGGGTAGGACCAGCAGTTGGCCACATCCCGGCTCTCAGACAGCACTCCCAAGAAAAAACATACGACTTACATGCATCACGTACTGGCAAAGCATGCGTGGAGAGAAGCCAGACGTGCATTGAATACGTGTTTTGCCGGAGGGGGTTCAGACTTCACGTGCTTGCTCCTTGCATACAAGAGTGCGTCTACATGTACTTATTCGTTGCTGTTGCGCGGTCATTCACCTCAATGACAACGTCATGAACCTGCACCTCCCCCCCCTTCTGACTACACCCCCAGGTGACTCATCGAGATGCGGGTAACCAGCATATATAACTTGCGAGAAGGTGATGCCGCATCCTATCGGTGGTATGCTGCGCTGGGTCCTCGCCCAATGGGATAAGCGGCGGTACCGTGCGACAGACATGGTGTCAAGGACGGAGGGCGTTGACGGCCACTAGGAAGTAAAGGCACCGTCGTGCTGCATTTGTGCTGCACTGCACTGTGCTGCCGCCGTGGCGACTGCGCCGGGAGAAGCAGCCGATAGGCCGATGCAGCAACACAGATGCCCTCCCAAAAATATGATATATCGGGCATGACTAAGAACTTTGGCCATGTACTCGACACTTGGGGTCCGTACCTGCCTCAGTATCTGTACAAGAGCAATCCCAAAACTCACACAGTTACATCACACTTTATCCCCGCGGCGACTGCTGTCTATACGCTCTCGATATTGGCCGCTCTCGGCCTTGATATCTGCGGCTTACACCAATGAGTCCCCCATTCCCCACAACTACCCTCGCAGTTGATCAGCGTGAAAAAAAAAGTAACCTGACAACCAAAATAAACTCCCCACATCCATGCAAAACAGAGTTGAGAAACCAGAAGAAGCAACTGGACACCCCCAGGAGTAGGGCAAGCCAAATGGAAGAAACCGGAGAGGGCCCGCATTGGGGGCGAGCGAAGCCTTCTAATCAGCGCCAATGAGATGCTTGGGTAAAAATGTCCACACAGTTCCGAACGTCCCCAGGATTCCGAAAACGACCAGGAGGATCCATGACGCTAGGCGCTCTTTTACAGGAATCTCCCGCCAGAATAGCTTGAGGTGGAATGAGATGGGTAACATGATCGAGATGATTGTGCAAAGTGCTGCTCCCAAGAATGCGCACACCGAATCAAAAGCTGGGAAGGCAATCGAGATTATGAGCAGCAATATCACGACAAAGATGCGCACAGCAATTCGCGTGGACTGAGCAGCCATTGTTGAGCCTTTGGCCGCGGACTGGCCATGGTGATGTTGCTCCTGATGGACTCCACAGATGACATCGAGTGTTGTAATAATCGGGCGAGCGTTGAGCGGGATCTTGGTCAGGGGAATGATGGCAATAAATATACACATCAAAACCGTAAGCCCTGCGGGGTATCCTTCAGTCTTGAGGATGTTGGATGTCACGGCTTCGCGGAGATCGTCGCCAAACATGAGGACACCAATAATGGCCAAACAGGTGTCTAGAATATACTAGGAATTGCACCGTCAGCTTGCAAAGCTTTCCAAGCTTGTTAACTCGACTTACAGAAAACGAAAATGTGACATTAACGGCTTTCTTCCACTTATAGGGATGGCGCATATCACGATAAATCTGTTTTGGCTGTGAGAACTAATACTTTCCCGCAAGACAACCACTTAAAAGCACACTTACCGAAGGAAAAACTGAGTGAGCTCCCCAGGGACTGGCGAGAAGCCCGTATGCGAGAGGAAGAGTGAGCCAGTTTTCGGGGAACAAATATGTCGCCGCAGGCTCTCGAAGCGAACCTGGAGTGTGTGATTTCGTGAAACCGTCGATGATGACAATGCAAACAACTATTATTGGTTAGCATATTTTACTGTTTTTACTTTATTTAAAAACACAACGCACTGCAAAACGTGGAAAAGATTCCGACCACACTCGTATAACTTAGAAACCGTAGTGGCATGGCATTGAGAACCAGAACTAAACCACTAGCGACGCACTTCCAAATGTTGACACTGGCAAACCCAGGAAGAAGTAGGTTGAGCGAATCGGCAAATAGGATCACCAAGGCGACGTTGGCACTAATCAGCTCAAGAGTGAAGAGTGCCGATACAACAATGCGAGCACGAGTTCCAAACGAGACGTAGGCCAAGTCTGAGTAGGTAATGAGGGATGGATCGTAGTCCATACACTTGGCTAGCAGCTTGCCTGTGTGGGATGTGACGGCGGCAGTGAATGTTAGAATGATGAGGCCTGGGATCCATCCTGCCAGGCGAAATGCGAGTGGTAGACTCAGGAGCCCAACACCGATGATGGCATTGATGGAGTTGAATACTGACTGAGGAAGCGTGCTTTGGCCCTCAACAGTCAGAACTACTTTGTCACCCTGCTTGATCTCCTTGACGAGGATAGGCTGATGTTCGCCATGCGCCGCACCCTCTTCATCCTCTTGTTGCTCGCCAGCCCAGTCAGAACCGTGCCCGATCGAGATGCGGTGACGCACCGTGTGGTCAATAGTTCCGTAGTGAGAACCATAACTGCCGATGATTGATGGTGTCGCAAGATGTGGTGGGACAGCGAATATGCTGGATCGGCTCGAGGGGGATCCAGTTGGCAATGCGCCCGCCATTTCGGGGTCCAGGAGTGGTTTGCTCTCGCGTTCCCGAAAGCTATCTCTCACAACTGTATCAGGCGATCCGTAACTCTCACTGGGCCCATCGTGACTTGAGGCTTCGAGATGCTGCCTCAGCAAACTCGTCTGTGGCTGGGAAGCCGAAGTGTCGACTTGGCTGCGGCCGTATTGGACGTTGTCAGTGTCTTGGTCTGGCGCAAACACGAAACTTGGGCGACGAGGTATGACTTCGGGAAACCCAGCGGCTCGTTGCCAACTGCGAGCAAAGGATCTAAAACTGTTGACGCCGCCAATGTCTGCGATGGCGGCCAGGTGATTTGTTACGGAGGAGCTGATAAGCCATTGAAGACACAAGTTAGCCAATGTGAAATTTCAAACACGAGGATAGAAGGAATATCGTACCGCCTTCGTGCCATGAATGCGCCAGTACCCTCATCATCGCCATTGTCATCGTCCATCACGGCTTGCTCGTCGGCAATGACGCTTGAGTTTAGACTTTCCGTGGAAGAAGGCCTGCCTTCATATTCGTCCCAATTGGAAGGGTTCCGCATGTTTTGGGGCATTTTTCTGTGGCCGCAGCGATAGCGGGACTTGAACTTTTTGGTGGTATCGTTCTTGCGCGGTGAATGAAACTAAGATTCGCGTTTTGCTGCAATGTGCGATTGTCTTGTCCGTTTCGTAAAAAAAGTCCCCCGCACCAAGGAGATGAATGTGGCGGGGTGGCAAGGGAGCACGGGCGCAAAACGAGCAAGGATGAGAGTAAAAAAATCGCTTGATAGGATGAGTAAAACAAAGTTTGCGTGAGATAAAAAATTGTGTGTTGCGCCTGATGGGCCGGTAGAGCGGTAGCGCAAGAACGGGAGGGCTAGCGGACGAGCGAGATGTTAAACGTGGTGGTTGAAGTGAGACTGGTGACGGGACTAGGGGTATCCCGCAAGTAGCCGCAGCCTAACCTCTCTGGCAAAGAGCACGGAAGCGAAGATCGGAGGATAAAAGAATCCAGTAGAACTTAACAGTTTGACAAAAGAAGGACGAGTCGTTGAAAGGACAGGTCACGCGCCGCGTTGGTCGAGTCGGGACCAAGACCTAAAACCTTTTGACGTGACGGAAGGATATGACGCTTATCAGGCGTCCTGGTCTAGTTGGGACGGAACTCGGTCTGATAGAGATACCAGGGATCCGCACAAATGGTTGGGTGACCAAGGGGATGAGATGGAATATGGGGCCAAGGACGACGCACTGCAACCGTCGAGGCTTGACACCGTTGGCCGTAGTCTGGAGCGGTTGCTCGAGCGTTGTGTAGGTTGTGGTAGTTTCGCCCGCAATCTGCCACTAAAGTGGATTGATGGAATGGACAAGGTTGCTGGGGTCCTTGTCAAACACGCAGGCTCCGATACGGTGAACCTGATCTTCTACGAGAAGCCTATGGGCTTTGAAAACGCGCAACAGCGGAATTTTGTCCTAGAAGTTGATTACAATAGGGTGATTCGAGGTGATGCTGCAGCGCTTCGTCATTGATGCATGGAGAAGCACGACCAACGGGGCCGGTTCATCTGGGCCCCTCCAGGCGGCGCTAGCTTGCCTCTGGTGGGTGGTGTAGCGCTCACCGTGGGGAAGAGAGTCACCTCCAAAAGCAGACGCGTGATTTGATGAGATATGGAGACGGGGTATTTCTGGCCTAGTAGTAAAATGAGCAGGGAAGCACGCTGCGGGCGCGATGTCTGACTCGACCGCACGACTTTGCTATTAAAAAAGCAAGCATTGTCCTCATTTTTCATGTCCTCGTCGAGAGGCCAACACCATCCTCTGTCCCGGCCCCTCTCGCCTCTCACCTCATGTATAATATTAATGACATGGTGATTTGCAGATACTGGCGGCTTAGGCGATCACTCCGATGCATCTCACCCAGTTGGGTATCAGCTCGACGAGTGGAGCTTGTTCCGGTTGCAGGGCCGGTTTGACGCTGGTGGAGAATCAGCAGGCACATCCTTTGCTTAACCAGGGTTGTGAGATACACTTTGTGTGACCATCGCCAATACCGAGGCATGCGAGTGAGGCAGCGGGCTATGCGGGTCATCAGCGGGCGTAGGTGAGCCGCAAAGTGCTGCGCTCTTAGGTAATGGATACTGGCCGCCTGGCCATTTGCGTGTGGCTCCGGTCTGTCTTGCATTTTCAGACGGGGCTGTATCCAATTTCTGAGAGGGTTGCGGTAGCGATAATGGCGTGCGGGAAGTTGCATTCTTACACCTCCTTGGATAACTTACATACATGATAAGAGATAAGAGAAGGGTCGATGTCTCGCCTTTTTTGGTTTGTGCATTGTTGCTATATGCTCTCAACAATCCCCACAATCAAGCGAGACTGGGTGACGGCAAAACACATCGATTAAAAATGGCAAAATCTCTCAATAAGGCCATGAAAAGGACAAAAGAAAGTGCTGCACAAGATGAGCTTGCTCCAATCTGACCCAATTCTTTTTTTCCCCTCCTCTTTTGACAATGAATAATAACTCGCCGGATTTATTTGGTCTTTGCGTGTTGCGCTTCGATTCTTCCATGAACCGTAATCGGCTTATCGGTGGCGAGCATTATCGTATGCTACCTATGATCCAACCTCCACACGAAAAAAGTCCAATGCACGTCACCACCAACCATCCATCTCAAAACGCAGCAACTTCACACCGACTGCTCGTCCCGGACCAATTGAGCTGACCAATCCCGTAAATACATATGATATCACCCACGATGCCACGGCCACAGTCCATAATCGGGCCTCGGGCCAAGACGAAATCCCTGCACCAAAAACAGCTCCAATTTACCTCACCGTCACAAGAGACCTTCCAGCACACCCGCACCTCTCTATTGCAAATGCTACCTATCCTACAAGCTGTCGCCCACCGCCATCGTAACCAGCACTCATCCTGTCATTGGTGGCGCTCATTTGGGCTTTTCCGCAAAGCAGCACGCTCCCTCGAGGCTGCTCTGCTCCGTCGCGACGATGCATCTCCCGCTGTTGCCCAAGCCGAATGGATGGCCAAACATGTTGTCCCGCGCGCGTACATGTATGTCGACCGCATAACAGATGGCGTGGGGGAAATCTGATGACCCTCAACTAGTGCTTTTACCCAGCTTGCTGCTGATAACCAGCACTCACCCCTGGGCCTCATGCTCCTCGCTGTCCTTGCGCGCGCAAACAGCATCGTATCCAACATCATCCCCTCCTACCACGTCGCCTCCGAGCCCGATCCCACTACTGCCGGCCCCATAGATCTGAACACGACTCCGAACTTAGGCCCAACGCTCACCAACGATGATGTTGACATGGGCGTGGCGATTTCACGCGACGATATCCCCGTGCTAAAACGAAAGACACAGGAACTGAGCATTTTGGAAACTCAAGAATTGCCTCTGAGAGCGCTGAAAAAGAGAAGAAGTGCGAAGAATTCGAAGGATGTAGCCGAGGAAATATTAAAAAAACCATCCAAAAATACATCTAATGATCGCAAGACAAAGAAGAAAAAAAAGGCTGATGATGCCTTGTCTAGCATTTTCAGTGGTCTTTAGGTGGGTGCTTGTAACCCTTACGACTGCCGCTACGACGACGCGAAAGATATTATAATATCCCTTGGAGACAGTGGCAGAATGATTCACGACATGAATAGCATGAATAAGAAAAAGTTAATAATAATCATTCATTATAAACACAATTCACAACACAAAAATAATGAGCCAGCGAGTATTCCTTACAAGGCCACCCCTCCCACACGTCAAAGTACAAAGAGGTTTGCTTCTCATTTCCTTCCCGTAGCGCCACCCTGTGGATATCCTCTTCAACCGGATCGAGAGCATTGGCATGTCCTTGTACCAGAAAACGGGCAAGTCGCAACTTCTGTTTCCTGGCACAATCAAGCTCTCACATCCGGCCACTAGTCCCCAGCCATCCTGTTCTTCGTTTCCAGTGAATCTTCCCTCCTTCCCACCTAAGATATGGTATCTTGTTTCGTTCTCACCCTCCTCTGAGCTTTCGCCTCTGCTTGCTTTTTGAAAATTTGACGCCAGAAACCATAAGCATAAGACCAAATAACAAAGACAGAGACATGATAAGACAGACAAGACGATCAGTCTATCTAATAAGGGCGGTAGGACCAGATGCGGGCCTTCATGTCGCCCGAACCAGTGGCGAAGTAGCCACCCTGAGGGCTGGGAGCCACCGAGATAACAGAGTTCTTGTGACCTTGAAGCATGAGCTGAGTAGTGCCAGTGCGAGGATCCCAGAATTGAACACCACGGTCCTTGGATCCAGAGAGCACCCAGTTGGCGTCGGGGGTCAGAGCAACCGACAGAACGAAGTCGCGGTGACCTTCGAAAGTCTTGACACACTTGCCACCCTTGGGGCCGGGGTTGGGTCCATTGCGGGGGGTGCTGAGTTCCCACATTTTGATAGTTCGGTCCAGACTACCAGAGACAAGGTCCTTGCCACTGGGGGAGAAGGCGACTGAGTAGACAGAGTCCTTGTGACCATCGGGACCTTCTAGGCGTTCCACCAAGAAACCGGAGTGAATATCCCAAACTCGGACGCTCTTGTCGAGAGATCCGGCAGCGACGTACTGAGTGTCTGGGGAGATGGCGACAGTGGTGACGCCATCTTCGATGGTGAGAGTGAGGGTGTTGGTACCCTGCTCGATATCCCATAGGCGGACGGTTCTGTCGCCACTGCCAGAGGCAATCGTTCGTCCATCACGCGCGAAGTCGAGCGAGTAAATGTCCTGTTCGTGACCTGAGAAGTGGTTGCGAATCGTTCGGCTCTGAATATCCCAAACCTAGAAATGGATCAGCTTTGAGTTGTCGGTAATATCGTGGAAGATGAAACTTACTCGGATGAGCTTGTCCTCTGCACCAGTGGCCAGGTAGCGGCCATCAGGACTGAAGCACACGCTGCGGATGTACAGATCCGCGCTCATGTCGGCGGCATTATGGTCTTCCAAGACACAAACCTTCTCACCAGTTTGCACATCGAAGATCTGGGCTGATCGATTACAACCAGTGGCAACGTACTTGCCATCGTGGCTAAATCTCACACAGCATACAACACTCTCGTGGCTGAGGGAGTGGACCAGGTCGACGTCAAGGACACGCTGGACCTGAGGATTGAAGATGGCATACCAATCGTTGCCAGTCTTCTTGTTGTGGGGTGCCACGGAATCAACCTCGAGATCACCAAGAGCGTTGCCGACGGGAGGAGCACGAGGACCACCCATACGGGCGTGGTCAGGAGTAGGGTGGCTGACCTGGGGCGACTGAGCGTTGCCGGGATAGGGTACGGGGGTGTTGATTTGAGGAGTCGCGGGGCCGACGGCGTTGGGAGGTCGGCCGATGCCTCGCCGTCCCGGGCCGGGAGAAGCGGTGCTTTGCGGCGGCTGCGGGCCCATGCCGTTAGAGACGGGGCCTTGGGGATAGCCCTGGGAGTAAGGAGGCTGCTGGCTGTTGGGGTGAGGAGGAGGCCCGGGCAGGCCTGGAGGGCCCTGGGCCATTTGGTGCTGGGGACCCATCTGCTGCTCTTGGGGAGGAGCATGCTGGCCCTGTTGTTGAGGCTGTGCCTGTTGTGCTGAGGGGGGTTGCTGCTGGCCTTGCTGCTGACCCTGTTGTTGCTGCTGAGGGGGCGCAAGACCGCCCTGGCTACCACCAGCCATGATGCCACTGAAGAGGCCATTGCCGGGTGTAATGGAGGGAGGTTGCTGAGAGGGGCCAGCGTGTTGAGGGGGGCCAGGGATGCCGGGCTGAGGAGCACCTTTGCGTGCAGCCTCCAGCTGATGGCGGAGCATGCTGATCTCCTCCTCATACCTTAACGAGCAAAGGCAGTTAGCAACGAAAATCTCAACGGTGAACACGTACGAGAAATAGAACTAGACTTACTTCTGCTTGAGCGTCATGTGTGTCTGCTCCATGGCGTAAACCTTTTCTCGAACGAGCTGCATCTCACTGACCTGCGCCGAGACTGAAATTCGTTAGCTTGGAGTTGGTTGATATCAGGATCGCGCCTCGGCAGTGGAGGCGCGGCTGTTCATGACGCAGGGGCGGGTTGGATCTGCAAGGCACAAGAGAAAGACCTACTCTGATGCTCAAAGCCCTCGGTTTGGCGCAACTGGGTTTCGAATTCGGCCCTGATCTGCTCGAGCAGCTCATTGAGACGAGCTGAGTTACCGGGGGGGACGGCCCCCATGCCGCGATGCGGATACATGGACATTGCGCTCGAGACTCAGCGACGATAAGTGCTGGACGCGAGCCGCGAGGGCGAGATAGGGGATCGGAAGGCGGATATGATCAGGGGATGAGGAGATCAAAAAGGCGGCCGTCGAGGTTGATGATTGAATTCTTGTACGCGGTGAGACGAACCGTGGATGGCGCGCGCCAGTTGACGGCGGGCTGGGGTGGTGAGAGCGAAAGGAGAGGACGCGAAGGCGCGGTGAGCTCGATAGGGCCAAGGGCTTCGAATGGCCCTCGAGGATGTGGTAGACGAAGAGCGACGGGCTGATAGGCCTGTTACCCTCGGATGACTTTTTTTTCGCGATGGCGGCGTGGACTCGCGATGGGTGTTGTGGAAGGGGGAAAGGTGGAAAAAAAGGCAAAAAACGGAGAAGGAGCGATGGAGGTGTGCCAACCAGGCCAAGTCAAGGAAGCAGCCAGTTAGTGCGAGCGCTCCATGTGCTTCAGCGCCTCTTCGCAAGGCTAGGTAGGTACAGTGGAGGGCGCTAGAGCCAGTTAGGCAAGGGCTCGTCAACTCAGAACACGCCCCCGAAACAACACCCCTGCTATTGGGACCCCCCCAAAGAACATGGACGACAGGACGGATTGTGGGCTTTTTTGCTTGAAAGAGCTGCTGGCGTCCCCCTCACCCGTGACAAGAGGGACATGATGAGAATACATGGTGGAGAACGGGCTCCGAAGCAAGACAAGACAGGCGGCTATCCCCGCACAAGCAGGTACCTGAATATAGCACAAAAAGGCGGACGCGGAGCGTGTTGTCGGCGGAGAGGTATATTGCCCATACAACTGCGGCGCGCTGAGGCGTTCCCGCCCAGCGTTTGTGCTAATGGGGCTCGATAGGTGTATCCCATCCTCCATGCATAGCCAGAAGGAGGCTCCCGAAAACCAACAAGAGCCCCAAACAGCCCCAGACAAGGAAGGGCTCCAAGGCATGGGAAGCGAGCCGGCTTGCTGGTCACGCTGGTCAGAGGTCCACTGAGGAGCGACACCTGGGGGACCGACATGTATGGGGTGGCCTACGCAGTACCTAGAGAAAGGCTCGAGGTACATGTGCCCCGGCAGCGCTGGGCGGCTGCAGGTGGGGTCCTATGCAGCGGGCCATTTACAGGTTCACTGGGGCCAAGGTGGGCTGCCCTTCAGCGGGTGGTTTGTGAAAAGTAAGGCCTGTAACTCTCAGCTTGGGCACCCCCAGAACGAAACCCCGAGAACCCCACTCCCCACGCCTGTGGGGCGGCTTGCAGACGGTAGCCGACATGGACCGCCATGTAGCTAGGCGGAAGTGTAAAGTACCTACAGGGACCGAGGTACCCGCAGTAGGCGGAGGGGGAGGGAGGGAGAGAACGCCACACACCCTGGCCCACAATGGTCTGTGCACATCGGACGCCATAACCCATGGGTCTCATCGCCCTTTGTTGCACAGAAGTATCACGTACCGTGAGTGATAGCTCTCATCATGAGCGCACGTCCACAGTTGAGGTTGGCGACACATTGCGGGTCAGCCGTGATGCAGTCTCCATGTGGCTAAGGTCTTGGTCTGTGCACATGCTGTTTCCTTTTCCTGCTGGAATGAAGTCTTGTGCTCACACCCCCTTAATAATGACGCTCCGTCGGCGCGGCCCTTATTTTTATTTATTATTATTATTTTTTCGTTTTTCACCTGCTGTTCAGATCCATTTCCAAAGCACGCCCCTTCCGTCTGAAAGGTTATTAATTTTTTTCTTTTCATTTTTTTATTAAAAAAAAACCAGAGAGTTTTTGGATGGATTGGCGAATTGTGGGATGTAATAGGCATCGAAGCCTTGCGTTTCCTTGGGATGGATGGATGTGGTTACTGGCGGAGTGGGTATCCAGGCGTTAACTTTGACAATGATCGTTCCTTGGAGGGATTGGCTATTTTTGTTTTATGGCGGGCAGGCAACAAGAGCGGATGAATAATTTGGGAGGTGGTGTGTGCAGAACGAAGTTGTTATTGCTTGACTTGACCCCGTGTGTGCCCGTTGGTGAGAGATGCGGCCCACACGGGATATGACTGCAGCAATACTCTTCTTCTTACTTGTAGGTGCCACAGAACGAAAGGGTGTGGCGTGGGGGAGCGACAAAACGTGAAAGACGAGGATGCTACGTGGGTGAGCGAGAGAGACAGGGATGGGGCTGTTTTGTTTTGTCCTGGTTTCAGTGGCACCCATCGTAGCAGCATCAGAAGAAACGCAGAGCTGAGCTGAGCTTTGACGCTGGCGCGGATGAGGGATTGAGGGCCTGGGCTCGGACGCCTAGCGGCCTAAGCTTGACGTGAGCTCCATTAGGCATCAGAACAAACTCCTCGCCTAGGACGTGACGCCCGCCCAATGCCAGTTTGACCATGACCGACCTGGACCGTCTCGCGCAAGACACTCATGTCGATCCTGTGTTGGGCGGCCGCGAGGCTCTGAGTGGGTGGGTGTGGGTAGCATCTGCAGCCACCAGCTGCAGGGCGCCGAGTGGACGATTTGCTCTTACTCTGTCGGTGCTGGACATGGATACCTGCAACTTGCCTACAGGTCGTTTGGGGGTTTGGGGGTGATAGTACCTACAAGGTTTCCCGCTTGTGGTGGCGAGTATTGTGTTATACCAGCGCGCACGTCTTGGTTTCGTCTCATTTTGGCTTTGTGAGGTGAGGGAGAATGCAGCATCTTCAACTCTCCATGTCTATCTGGGCCGCGGATGGTGGAGAGGAATATCATTCCTATACCACGGTGGTAACTAGAAGAACATTGGACCACGTGATCTCATTGTGAGACACAAGCTGGATCGGGGACCTATGGATTTTTTCTCCCGCAACCCTACGTGCAATTGAATGTTCATTCTGCTGCAATCGGCGTGTTTGATCGACGTACACCCTCAAGGGAAGAGAGGGACGTCATTGCTGTTTGGGATAGAGAGAAGCTGGAGGGGGATTTTGGATCTCGATCGGCAATTTCGTATCGACGCCAAATAACGCACAGACAGAAGACCACAAACCTGATGTGTTGTCTTTGGTAGAAAATAGAAGGTATCTGCATTGGCGGATTTGGCGTGATTCTCTCATCAATCTCACGCGCTCAAACGACAGCAGGCTCGATTAGTAGGTGCTCAATACAACACAACACAGCCAGCCCTACCCCCTCCACAACCTGGCTGGCGCCCACCCCGGCAAACGCCGGGGCTTGAGACTAGAAGGCGTTCAGATCTGCCCTTGCGTTAGCCCCGAAGCGAGAAGGCGCCGCATCATTCAGCGAGAACCCGTCACCGCGTCACCGCGTCACATTGCCCCTTCCCTTTATTTAGCCCACAAACTTTCCCAAAAGAGCCCACCCTAACCAAGCAGGTGTTTGGAGCCAGGGGGAGCTGGGAACTTAGCCTCGCTCGACAAGACTGCTTGGAAGCAAACTCTGCGTCCCATCATTTGCCTCTGTACATTAATTCACCTCCCATGTCTGGCAACACAGAGTTGCCCCCCAACATGGAGACGCGGGAGTTGATAGCCGCTATACCCTGGTCCTAGCGATACCGTCTCAGATCCATGTCGCGGAGCTGGGTCCTTTGGCGCATTCGCCTGCCCATGGATATGATGACACTAAATTTCTTCCTGTAGGTTTTTGACCGACCGTACGATGCAGTCGCGGGCGGGCCGACGGGTTGCGCGATAGGCCGAGAGCTGCGGATGCTCAGAATCCGATGGTGCCGTATTACAGAGGGACTTTTGCGCTGCTGGTTGGTTTCGTTTTGTCACTTTATTGCAACTGCAGCCGAAATAAAGCGATGGTGGTTGGATGTCAAATTTGAGAGGGAGTGTTTGCATCATTTATGACGGAGGCTAGGGACGATGGCTGGTCGGAGTTTCTGGGATGAATGCGCCTAGACCTAGATGGCGAGGCGCCGATGCATGTAGTCATCTCATCGCTGTTGCACCGCATGCTTTGACCACCCCTGTGGCTGCCGTGGAGAGTAGGCTGCCTCGTGATGGCCGACGGCTGAGCGGCTGGACGGCTGGGGTGTTGTCACTCCACCGCGTTTCACAACGGGCGGAGGAATTTTAGACCGGTGATATCCTCAACAATGACATGTGAGGGGGTTGAAGAGATAATCGGCTCGCATGCCACGTATCAGCCTGACACAATGTGACACGGAGTAGCCCGGGAAGATAATATGAGGGTGAATGTATCAATCGGTTTCTGCTTCAATATTACGACACGCTGCCTGACGGCCATTTCCCATTCACACTGAGGGGATACTGAGGCATGTTCAGGAACACTTCACAGTCGCGGATAAATCTTTTAAATCAAGAAATTGAGGTTATTTGGATTTTCACGGTGACTCTCACCTGCTGGGTTAACTCTGTCTGGATTTAGCGTTGCACGTGAATGTATGTGGTTCCATCGAAAAGACCGGGTCTTTTCCCCTTGACGCGACGATTTGGACGCGTTCTTTGCGTTGGAAAAATCTAGGGCGATGGATATGAACCAAACTTGGCCCGACATGTCAGATATTTTTGTTCCGGATTACGGCGTCTCGCAATGTGCTTCGAGAAGCGGATTCGACCTCCTTTTCGCGGGGCTCGTCCTTTGTTTACTCATTACGTACGATAAGAAAATCGACAGTGAGGAGGTCATTAATTGCAGATTACGCAACTCACCAATGCGGAGTCAGTGCGGTGTAGCGATTTGGACGTTGCATGAAATTAGCAGCATCCCCAGTGGTGCTGTCGGGCCCATAAGAAATTTCCATTTAAACTGCAAGCGCCCCATCACTGGCGTGATGGCGACAGAAGCGCGTTTAGGGCG
This sequence comes from Calonectria crousiana, assembly GCA_013406985.1. Classification (NCBI taxonomy): domain Eukaryota; kingdom Fungi; phylum Ascomycota; class Sordariomycetes; order Hypocreales; family Nectriaceae; genus Calonectria; species Calonectria crousiana. The sequence goes on along the minus strand of VTGD01000173.1, from coordinate 34,756 downwards.
CCATTTGAGCACTGCGTTCATGAGATATCGTTTCCTGGACAGCACATTAACATGAGCCGGGATTGTGAGATGGTTTGTAGAAAACCTGTCCAGAATAGATTAACTATTTGCATGTCAAAGATGCCGTTTGAATCCCAATTGCTTGGTTTCTGTATGAGGGGATCGCCAACATTTATCGTGTAAGAATCACTCACGTCCGTAGACCTGATGCCGGTTTTGCCAGAAGCTTGAACGAAGAACAAAACTCTTAGGGAAAAAAGCTGGAGAGTTACGTATACGCAATAACGTGGGTGTCCCTTTACACTAATCAATGGATAAAGGTAGGAATCACTGGTAGCACACCGTGAAGAGAATCGAGGGCTTTTGTGGTGTTTAAAATGCTGGTGATCGGTGTATCTCTGTGCCTGTGTGTCGGTTGGCGGGCGAAAACGAGTGGGCCCGGGATCTGGCTTTGGTTCAAGTATACATTTTTTTTTTGATCGAATGCAAAACTAGTGGGCGTCATGCATCTCCCCTTTCTAGCCAGAGGAGGGTATTGGTCAGGGAAGCCAGTTACTGGTTCCCGCAGCTGTTGTGGTTTGTCCAATGGCTCTTAAACCCGCGTGGCAGCCCCTAAAAGCCGTTTGTGGTGTCCTGGTCTGACCAGTGGGTTAGGGGTTTTCAGTGAGGGGATGAGGATCAAGCCTTAGCGGCGTATTCGTATGCGTATTGTGGCAACGTCCTATTTCGCATTCTTCTTCGCCAACAATTTAGACCTGCGCCGTCCCCACCCCAGCTGTCGCTGCAAGGCTTCATGTCGATTCTCTCGTCATGTTCACATGTTTATGTCGCCAGCGATGATCTTGACCTTGGTGAATCAGATCAGATACAGGGACAATCCACTCTGGTCCGTTGGCGAATTTGATATTTCAAAAAATCGTATGGTTTGGGATACTGCCGTGGCCGCCTGCTCCCGAGAGATCTGGAAGTCTCAGCACCAGTCTGGTGATAAGATGTATTCTGGATGCGTGCCAGTAGATTCGTTTGATGTGGAACGTAAAGGCAAACTTCCAGGCCGGATCCAGACTTGAGGTGCGCGCAAAGTGTAGTGATTCCCTGGGCAGACCCCTGATGACGATATGCAGTGAGAAGGAGATGAGCGAATGGTTAGACTGACGACTGGGCTGCGTGTGGTATTTAAAGGGCAGGCGCAGTGGAAGATAGAAGGAGCATGGCTTATGGTTCAATTTTGCCATGCCATCTCGTCTTTAGCAATCCAGCGTCTTTATCACCGTCCACCAAAATATTGCTGATTACTATTGCTTTGTAACAAGCCACGGATTGTCCTAAACTCCAGTGACTCGGCTGCTGGCCCTGTTTTCACACCGCAATTCCTGGGCCCCCAGGTCCATCTTTAAATAAAAATTAAAAAAATTAAAAAAAGATCCATCCATCCGTCTATTCCTGATCCTATTAGTTCTGGGAACCGTCCCTGATCGCTGTCGCATGGGGTCCATTGTGGGAACCCAGACGCAGGAGGAGGCTCTCAGTGGCTCGGCGGTTGGAGTCTCCGAAGCAGGCCACTGCGCCAAAGTGAGATGTCTTGTGGGGTTCGTCCCTGTTCTGAGCTGTGACCGTAACCGTAACCGTACTGTAGTTACCACAAGTACAGGAGCTCTCACTGACGCCCTGGGATATCCACCGCCTTGGACAAGTTGGTGGTCGGGCTGGGTCGGATCCGTGGCTCTGGTATCATGCCATCATGCCATTCTGCCCCAAAGACGACCGTTATGATGTCCGGCATTTGGCGAGACCCTTCGCCCTGGGGCAAACACATCAAAGTGCACGGCTGGTACGAAATGAATAAATACATCATCATTGACACCGCCCGATACTCGTCCCCCTTTCCCTTATTCTTCCCTTAACAACTATTGGCACTTAGCAGCGCATTATCAAGCGCCCAATCGGCTTCTGTTCACACCAATTCGCGCCTTCTCCCTTCTCCGACGTCACTAAGTCGGTCTTCATCCCTGAACAAAACTAAAAAGGCTACCGCCTGCTGCCACGCCGGTTGTAGCGTGTGTCCTGCCCCGCGCGCTGTCAGTTGTCAAACAAATCAAGATTGACCGGGCCCAAAGCAAGCACCAGCGCAAACCTAGATCCTAGCTCCTCTTTTTCTGGCCTGATTTCTGAAGCTCTGTTGTCATTTCCATATATCCTACTTAAGGGCTCCTTGGCTTTGTACCCTTTCTTTCGCCAAACACCTTGTTTGACAGAAGGAGGAGGAGCTTTTCACATCCACAAGGGTCTTTTCTATCCCGACGCACCTACTCTGTTAGCATTGCGCCTCAACAACCAGACCTCTTCCCATAGGGGTTTTCTCTGTTCATCTTTTTTTCACGACTTGGATTGAGACTCCACCGACACTCAGTTTGGAAGTCCTTTCAAATTGCCTATCATGGATGTCGTCCTTGAGCTCACCGATACCTTTATCGCGGACCACGTCTACGCATACCTGCTTCCTAGGCGCCCTGCGCCTTATAACTTCCCTAATGCGACCGATGCTCTGACTTTCTCGAGCTGGTCCTACAAGCCAGCCAGCGAGTTCATCTCAATTGAACCCTCGGCGGCTGCTTACTCGAGTGCCTGGGACCGCGACAACACCATCCGTCAATTCATCACCTTATACTTCATTACTTGGTACGTATCGATCGCCTGCTACCAAGGTAGTTAGCAATATTTCGAGCTAACACTTGGTTCTTCTATTAGGTTGTTTGGTCTCGCCGTTTACTTCATCGTCGCTGCCCTCTCATACCAGTTTATCTTTGATAAGCGTACATTCAACCACCCCCGGTTTCTCAAGAACCAGGTTCGCCAGGAGATGATCCAGGCCAACAAGGCAATGCCCGTCATGGCCATAATCACCGCCCCAATCTTCCTGCTCGAGGTCAAGGGCTGGGGCAAGCTGTACGACACCACTGAGCAGGGACCTGGCCTCTGGTACAACTACTTTCAGTTCCCTCTCTTCCTGCTTTTTACCGACTTCTGCATCTACTGGGCCCATCGCTGGCTTCACCACCCCATTGTCTACAAATACCTTCACAAGCCTCACCACAAGTGGATCATGCCCACCCCATTCGCCAGCCACGCTTTCCACCCCCTGGATGGCTTTGTTCAGTCTGCCCCCTATCATATTTTCCCCTTCATCTTCCCTCTTCAGAAGATGGCCTATGTCGCTCTCTTTGTCTTCGTTAACCTTTGGTCCGTCATGATTCATGACGGCGAATACATGTCCAATAACCCAGTGATCAACGGCGCTGCATGCCACTCTCTTCACCACTCTCGCTTCGAAGTCAACTATGGCCAGTTCTTCACCGGCTTTGACCGCCTTGGTGGTACCTATCGCAAGCCCGAGGCTTGGATGTTCAAGCGCGACGAGAACATGTCGCAGAAGCGCTGGAAGAGGGAGATTGAAACCGTCGATGAGCTTGTCAGGGAAGTTGAGGGTGAGGATAAGCGCACGTACAACATCACCAGCGATTCCAAGAAGACTCGATAAATGACGGGTGGATATTCAACCCCCCTCGTCTTATCCCGACAACAACTAGGTTCGGCCAGGCACCGGGCAAGTCATGACGACAGTCCAAGAATTTCACGGGCGCCGGGGTTTTCAGCACTCCGTTCTCCAGGCAAGGGACATACATGAAAAAAGACCAAAAGGAGCCCCCGGAGTCCGGAGCTATTTCTTGACCCATGTACATAGTTTTGGCTCGTAAATATTGGTCCACACTCACTTTTGAGCGGCGTTGGGTGGAGACGACGAGATGTCAACGATTGCTTGTGTATATTCAAATGCTCGCCGAGGCGAAAAAAATCAAAAGAGTCCGGCCGGGAAACTAGTTCCCAAGACCAGTTAATAATAATTGCCATCCCATTCCCTAAACTCCTTGCCGCGCAAATACATTTGCATAAGTATTATATAACATGGTTCTGTTCGCTCCTGATTCCACCCAAACACGGTACACAAGGAAATAGACAAAAGACTAAGAAAAGGCAACAGCTGTGCCAAATGTTCAGTGAGCGTAATGTGGCTTCCATGCACTCTAGCCGGCATAATAGCATTGGGGACCGGTATCGTCATCGGGTTATCGACGGATAGGAAATTGTTTAGAAATGGCGTGGATCGAGATCACACCCTTCAGTCATTCCTCAAGAAAAGCTGACGAACTTGGGGTCTCTGGGTAGACCATCGGCGCCGATACCATTCGCCTTGAAGCGCTCCTCCATGTAGACCTTGCGGGCTTTGTCGAATGTCAATCGACGCTTCTTCATAATCTTGAGAATCTCGGCCTTTGCGGCGTCGTCCAGCCCAGCGCGTGAGTCACCGTCCTCAACGTTGCCGCTCAGATCAAATGTGCTGCTTGACAAGCCGGCTTCGATATCACCAGCGAAGCTAGTCGGGAGTCGGGAGTAAATGTAGTCAGCACCTGGTATGTGGATATGCGGAAGCCATCGAGCTCGAGTGAGAAAAAGGACTGTCGCAAGGACAATAAAGAAGACAGAGATAGAGAACAGAATGTACATGGTGAATGCTGGGGTCGGTATGTGTAGATGTTTCCTTGTCTTCTTAATTTCGTGAAATGAATCAATCAAAGGAGCGTATTGGCGAGATGGTTCTCAGAAAGGAAGATAGAGTCGCAAAAATGAGTAGTTTCAAGAAGCGGAAGCTGCGGGACGCCCGTGTGAAGGTCGATGCGGAGAGGTTCGTATTGTTAGCGTCGCATAATAGGTCGTCGCCAGTCCATACGAGACAAAATTGTCGGAGAGAATCAGGAAAGAAAACGGCAGATAGTCACCAAGAAGATGCGACGGCGTTGGGTTGGATAATATTTCCTCCCCGTGGATGTGGGATGGAGGATGAAAATGGGGGGATGGACCAAGGACTTGAGACGTCTTCGCCTGTTCGAATCTGGCTTGGGGAGGGTCACGTCAGCGCTTCCTCTCTGAGACAAGGGCCTCGTGGCTCCCTCCCCGGAACGCCACTTTTCAGGCACAGCCACGCACCATTCAGGTGGTCGTAATGGCTTGGCAAGGGAGGTTAAAATGAGAATGGAGACTTTGACGCAGCCAAGCTATTAAATCCAGTGCTTGGAATAAATTGTTCCATAAAACACAAAATTTTGATGTTTTTTGCGCCCTTATTAATGAACCATCTTCAACACTAGGAATACCCAAACTCCAGGCATGTTACAGCCGCCCCTGGATTTACGCCGGCTACGGATTTTAAGAATCAAGCGATCTTTCTTTTGTTAAGAAAAAGAAGAAGGAGGAGAGGAAGTAATTTAGGTCAGAACGCATCTTTTAGGAATGCAGCAGATGGCAACAATCCCGTGCTATTGAGACGACTCCTCTGTACCATCACCCACGCAAACAGCCTATACATAACTGGCCTGTGACGAACCAACGGTGTTATTCCTCGCATTCGTCCAGCGATAGAAACAGGATGGAGGGGGCGGGGGGTTGAACAATTCCACTCGAATGTTCAAAATGAACAACGCAAATTAATTCTAAGAATGCCTGAAAGGGGGTCAATCTTGGTCACCGAATCTTGCGATTAAGGCGAAGATTCAAACTCACTAATACAGATCGATAGAATACAGTACCTAGGCTTTTTGCCAAGAGGAATTTCAATAGGTTCTGAAGCCATCTATGGTAGGACCAATTGCACACCATGATCCACTTGGATGGACACGCTCCCACAACAGTGGGCCAACGATGGCCAGAGGTAATCACGTGATTGGCGGGGTGGCTCAATTTTGAACCCACAGGTCGAATTTCCATGCCTTTGAAGTGGTTGTCGAAGTAGCTCTGAAGAAACCTCATCGTCGGCGTCGCGAAAATCACATTCCCCGGGAACACCAAAATTCACAATGTCTGCCCTTCTCCCTAACATTTCTTCGGACCTCCTCTGGGAGGTTGTCCGTGAGTCCCCAACCCGAACTCTCGCCGCGACCACCGCAAAATGTGGTGTGCGTGTGCGCCAAAGGAAATAATGCACTGAAACTGGGTTTGCGCAGGAAACCAGAACGCCTTCCTTGCCAAGAGCAAGAAGAACGGCGGTGTCCAGCTCTCCCGTGATCCCCTCAACCTGACCAACAAGGCCAGCCGCAAGGTATGTGCATTGCCTTTTGTTTAATCATGGGGCTGGGCAATGACTAACATGATTGTACAGTACGCCGGCTTCGTCAACGAGAAGGTATGCCAACGACGTCCTTGACACCGACTTTTAACGAACGATCCGAAGCTAAACATGGGGATTTCTAGGCCATTGGTGTCCAGGTCGCTGAGAAGGGTGTTGTTGTGGTCACCAAGAAGGCCAGCGCCTCCAACAAGCCCGCCCAGACTGAGACCAAGACCGCCATCACCTCTACCCCCCGCAAGTGAGTGTTTAGCGAATGTTCTCTCGCATGTCCCGATTAATGACGGCATGGCGTGCAAAAACCGGAAGACGCTAATTATACTCCCACAAACAGGACCTACCAGTCCGTTGCCAACCTGGCCGCCAAGAACAACTACCGTGCCGACCTCCGTGCTGCTGCCGTTGAGCGTGCTTCCGCTGTCCGCAAGTCCCAGAAGCCCGTGAAGGCTGACCCTGAGCCCAAGCTGCGTGGCAAGGCCAAGAAGGCCGCTGCCGCCACCGAGAACTAAGCAATGAGACGGCCGTGATGAGGTATCGCACGGGGATTGTATGTGGGCATGGGATATATTGAGCCGGGATGGCAGCTTGTATTGCTCTCGTGATAAAGGGATATCAGGAGAGCGAGGAGCAATCAACCCGAGGTTCTTTGGGTCATGGCTGGAGTTAGCATTTGAGCTGAAAATGAAAAGAATATATCCGGTCACGATCACGCCGGCAATCCAACACAAAGCCGCCCCATTTCGTTTGCCCATGATCGCAGGCACGCTTCCCGTCAATCAATTACCGTCAAGGATATGCCTCCACGTGCGCACAGCCTGCCATGGGCACTAACAACGCCGAGAATAATGGGCTCGGAAAGTGTCCGTAAAGCTAGTCACGGTATAAGATATCAGTGCCGGCAGATGAACTCGGAGCACATGGGTTGCCGAACAAACATCTTGTGAGGCCACCAAACTCAGGTTGCCGAGGATGATGACACAACAAGACGTCACAGGCTTCTCGGCCCCGGACTAGTCCGAAGAGGCTTTGTTACTTTCTAGGGTAAGACGAAATTTCGGAATGTGAGGCTGTCTGAGCAAGGCTGGACCCAGACGCCATAACCGCGGGTCGGGCAATTAAGGCTTAGTTGCGGTTCGTACCTTTCCCGAGGTGTGGAAGCGAGGATGCGCTATGGGACGATCCCGATGGTTGAGCCATCGCGGACATTGAAGTCCAGGACATTATTATCCGCTGAAACAGCCGAGCAGCAGCCCCAGAGAATCATGACCTATGCGATTGATTTTCGGATCCGAGAGGTGGAAGTACCCACAGGTTCGTTTGGAAGTACCGGGTACAACGCATGTAGTTGACGAGGGCCTGCTAGTTCAGGACCAAGCTGAACGAGTAGCCATGTGCTAGTGGGTAGGTGTAAGTATACGTGAGTGTGTGTAGACGCAAAGTTGCCTTCGCCTCCATTGCCTTCGCCTCCCACATCTCACCTCGTAGTGCAACAGTGGGATGCGCCACAATTGGTACATGTAAGGGGAAAAAATCAGAGTCAATCAATCAAAAGAGAGACTGAACGTGTGACTTCTCGAGAGGGTGTTTGCGCCGAGGAATCGCCCAACCCTAAGTAGCCTACAGTTGAGGCTCGCCGCACACCGAAGCACATGCATGAGTAACCACTTGTCCAACGAATGCTACCAACCCCGAAGGTGCTGGGTCGGGCATAAAAAACATGACTAAAGGACCGGAGCGAGAGCCGGGCTGTTATCGGATAACACGTCGAGGGGAGTGTGGAGAGCTAACGGAGCATTCATTCTCCTCAACATCGGCCTTTTTTTTTTGTGAGCCCTTTGATCGGACTAAACGCCGATTTAACTGTTGCCGCTCGGCCTCTAGCGAGCGCTTCGTGGGGGGAGGGGCTGCCCAATTTTGAGGGGAGTTAGGTGTGTGCGTGCGTGTGCATCCACCTGACGTGCGCTGGGCTGATTGGAATGGTGTCAGGGCTAAGACACATGGAGGGAGTGGTTGAGTGATTGTAAACGACCTATATGCTCCCATAGAAAGATCCTACAGGGACTGGATGGGTGCCGTGTGGTAGATTTTTTTTTTTTGTTGTTGAGATGGCCTTATTCCGTCCCTATTTAAATGGTTCGGCAAATATACTGGATGAGATGCCCAAGCCTCCTTCGACTTGGGCTGTGGGGGCGAGGCAGGACGCACCCGTGTCTGCGGCACACGTCCCCTATTTTGGCAATCGAAAGGTTCGGTCAGTCGAGGTGAGATGAGACCCTTATGGCAAAGCTACGCGGGGAGCACAGCGGCCGGGAACCAAGGCGATGCCGGCATGGGTCATGCAGTTTACGTACGAGAAGGACGGGGGAAGGGATCAAAATCAGTATCAGTCAAGCACAGAGTGACATGGTCTCCGTCAACTCAGTCATGTGGACATACATGCAATGGCCTCACTGGTTTTTTTCTCATGTAGAGTCATTTTTTTTCACTGCTTACCTCTGGAGGCAAGTTGTCACGTCGAGTGTACAGTATAATACCCGCTCTCATACAACTGGAGCGGATCAGAAACGATGGGGGTGAGCACGTTGTGTCTTTCCCCGCCTACTCCTCTTTTCATCCTTTTTTTTCTTTCATCTTTTTTCTTTTGATTTTCTTGCTCCTACTTCTGTTGTGTTATTTGTCGCATCTCGCAGTTAGCTCGTCGATATCTCGGTCTATCTCGCATGGCATGTGGGCATGTGGGCATGTGGACGGGGCATATCTGATCTGGACTAAATTATCCAGGGTCCAGCACCACCATGAGAAAAAAATCCAAGTCACCAAGGTGAATGAATTGCATTGCCAGAGACGAATTGTCTGAATAGTAGATAAGCCATTGTGTCCACTCTATGTCCCCCTTTTTGTTTCTTAACAGACTTTGCTCAACCCCCTTAATCGATGAGGGTGGATTGTGGGTTGCAGTGGGTTATGGGTTGGTGCTGTGTCTTTGTGTGTGTGGGTGGCGGCGCCTTCCATTGCTCCATGCCCCTCACCGTGATGTGCAAGGCGGCGGCGGTGCGGCCCCCTCGGACAAGCGATAGAAGAAAAGTACCCCGGTCACGGCCTTTGTCGCGGTCGCAGCGTTGTCACAGTAGTTTTGCTGCTGTTACTACTGCTGTTGCTGATGTTGCCCCTCTTTCCTAGGTCCGTTCTTCCTTGTCCCCCCACCACACACCACCTCAAGCTTCCCTTACCCCTCCCCACCAGAGCTCTGTCGCCGGCCAGCCCAGTAGCTGCCCGCGTCGCACCTGCACCTGAGCAGCGAAACGAAGCACAGCTAGGTGCGCGCCTGGGAAGACGCACATGCCAGCGGAGGACCTATTTAGTAGTCCACACTGGCGCCCGTACGGTGTGGAGGTGAGGCCAAGACCCATCCATCCCTCCCTTCCATCCGGTCCCGGGTCTTGCTAGGTTGCGCTTGTGCTGTACATTGTGGATCTTGCCTGGGAGAGCATGTATAGGCGTCGCCCGCCGCGGGGCCTAAACAGAGAGGGAAAACATGCTGAAGGGGGCTGAAGAGTGCCAGATTGTACACACAGGCCAACACACGATAGGTCTTTGAGCCCCGAGACGAGACTCTCGGGCACAGGGGTGCGAATTGTGGACTCATACGTTCGACGTGAGGATTCCCGGGTATGGAGTGCCTTTTTCTGCGCCAAACCAAGTTCCTGACGAGCGCCAAATCAGGCAAGAAGCCAAGGTAGATGTAGGGGGAACCTCTAGACGGGCCCGAGGGTACATTGGAACGGATTTCCTTTTGAGGTTTACTTCGTCTCCAGACCCAGAATTAGCCATTCACATTATGTAGTCCTGTAGCAAGTAGGATCCAAGCAATTAGCTGCCTAACCTACCCAGGCCTCGGAGGTACTTTGCTGTCTCTCACCTTGTCTGCTCGCACTGCTCTTGCCCTCCGCCCTCCCGTTGTCTCACACGAAGGAGGTGGCAGGTATCACTATTGGCGGTACGGAGCACTCCTGCCGTGCGCTTTGCTTGCTGGTACCCCTCCGTCCTCTGACCCTCAGTTTTGGGTCCGCGCCGGCCTGCCCTTTCCTCGTCAGTCCCCAGTCCCCCGTCCCCCGTCATCGCTTCATCTTTTGACCTCTTCATCTCCCACCTCCCACCCCGACTCTACAAAACTTCCTTCCTCCCCATCTTGTTTTCCCTCCTCCTTCTTCATTCTCCATCTCTCCCCAAGCCACTCCTCTTCTCTTCTCCAAGCTTCCATCCTTTCCCCAATCACCTCAACCCCACCTTCCACACCAGATACAACACCGTCATCATGGTCAAGGCTGGTATGTATTCGAAATCGATCCCCATTGCGCTCGACATCATTTTTGAGCCGTTGTTCTGTGCAATTCTGGCGCAAATTTTGCGACTGACTCTATACATAGTTGTTGCGGGCGCTTCTGGTGGCATCGGCCAGGTGAGAGCTCCCCTCATTCCTCTTCACCCCGCTATTGTATGCATTTTCAAACTGACATTGGGTTTCTTGTGTTTCTAGCCTTTGTCGCTACTCCTCAAGCTCTCTCCCCACGTCGACGAGCTTGCTCTCTACGATGTTGTCAACACACCCGGTGTTGCTACCGATCTCTCCCATATCTCGTCCGCCGCCGTAAGTGATTCCCCCATGCCTCAGATGGAGGGGTGTTTCTCCCTTTCTCCGAAAGTCCCACCAGACCATTCACTTACGATCTATGCAGAAGACTACTGGCTACCTCCCCAAAGATGATGGCGCTAAGGCCGCATTCAAGGACGCCGACATCATCGTCATCCCCGCTGGTATTCCCCGTATGTCCCCCTTTACCCCGGATTACCGTGCCCCGGACTCCTCTCGGGAACCTGACTGCCCCTCCACAATAGCCCCTAGCTAACTGAACCACCCCGTACAGGCAAGCCGGGTATGACTCGTGATGACCTTTTCAACATCAACGCAGGCATTGTCAAGGGTCTCATTGAGGTCGCTGCCGAGGTCGCCCCCAAGGCTTTCATCCTTGTCATCTCCAACCCCGTCAACTCGACTGTCCCCATCTCCGCCGAGGTCCTGAAGGCCAAGGGTGTGTTCAACCCCCAGCGTCTCTTCGGTGTCACCACACTCGACATCGTCCGTGCCGAGACCTTTGTTGCCAGCACCGTCGGCGAGTCCAAGCCCCAGAACCTCACTATCCCCGTTATCGGTGGTCACTCTGGAGAGACCATCGTCCCTCTCTTTAGCAAGGCCACTCCTGCTGTTTCCATCCCCGATGATCAGTACGCTACCCTCGTAAACCGTGTTCAATTCGGTGGCGATGAGGTCGTCAAGGCCAAGGACGGTGCTGGTTCCGCCACCTTGTCTATGGCCTATGCCGGTTTCCGGTAAGTGAACTTGACTTGCATCATCCGTCAACTATCGCTTATATCTGTCTGTTCTCTACACAGATTTGCCGAGAAGGTCATCCGTGCCGTGAAGGGCGAGAAGGGTCTCGTTGAGCCCAGCTACGTCTACCTCCCCGGTGTTCCCGGAGGTGATGTTATTGCCAAGGAGACTGGCACCGAGTTCTTCTCCGTTCCTATTGAGCTTGGCGTAAGTTATCAAAGAAAAAATAGAGTGGATTTTGCGTGATATGTGCATTCGGCTAACTTATACATAGCCCAATGGTGCCGAGAACGCCATTAACCCCTTGGAGGGCATTACCGAGAAGGAGAAGGAACTCCTGAAGAAGTGCTATGCAGGTCTCAAGGACAACATCAAGAAGGGTGTCGACTTTGCCCACAACCCTCCCCAAAAGTAAATAGCCCCTGTTCAATGCTTCCCATCTACCAACTGAACGAGCGATTGCCCGAGGATGCCACGATGCACCCGGTGTCCATAGCTATGGTTTTAAACATAGTAAAATGAATTTTTTTTTGTTCAAGATTTGTGGTGGCTGATGCATGTTGGTTTCTTTCACAGGTTGTAAAGGGTTCCGATCATGATTACATCAAGTAACATATCTAGCGTCTGGCCCACCCAATCCTCGAGCGTCATGCAAACATAGCCGCATGTATATTTCGGCGGTGGAGAAAGGTGGATTAGTTATCTTAGCAGGGTTTCATATGTTGAGATGTGGTTGGCTGGGATTTCGGTGTACATAGACAAGTCGGGAAGCTGCCGTGGCGTGGCTAGTGCTCAATGGATCTCATGGGATGGGAAAAGACACCCTCGTTTAGGGCTTATTAGGAATGGTCTTAATTTGAAACACGGCTCCTGGGAGTTCGTTGATTTCCGCCTGGACGGTAGTATTAATACCCAGAGCGGCTAGAGCTCCCCGGACAATACCACATGGGAACCAAAGGAACTGCAAGTAGGGCGGGGCGGTCAGCTTGACAAGACCAGAGAGGCTCAGTAGTGTGATGAGTAGGCATTACCGGTTGTGCTCGCACAATAGCTTGTCCGCCGGCTTCGGTGCTCATGCGCGAGAATGGTCGGAAGACATTATCTGTCAAAACGTAGACGCCCTAGTTTCAGTGTCAGCATGAACAGCCCGAGGAGTCAGCATAGAACTAAGGCAGTCAACACACCCTATGGTTTGTCTTGAGATTATCAATATTCTTGCCAAAAACAAGAGACCAAAGATCTTTACACAGGAATTTGATGACATCGAGAGTATCATTGAAGCGTGGCCGGTCTTTGGAGAATCTGTGATATCCACTCGTCAGCAGCCATACCATAAAGAACCAAGTCCCATTTTCCCCATATATATATCTAACCTTTCAACGAGACCTTGCCCGACACGGTATCCAAGCATGTCCAGTCTGTAATGTACAGCATCCAAATCCTCCTCTTCGTCCATTTTCCTTGCGCCCGTGCCAGGAACAATGCCGAGGGCGTTGGAGCTCATGGCATTGCTGGTTGAAGCAACATCTGCGGTAGTCCCAGAGGATTCGGATGGAGGAGAGTCACGATCATGGGTGACACGGTAGGCAAGCGGGACGAGCTCGATGAGGAGGAAGTCGAGGCACGAGGAGCTGAGGAAGTTGGCAGCCGGGTCGGCCGAGTTATATGGCGGCATAACAGGTTCGAAAGCCATCGTTGCGGATTATCTAGGACTTTTTTTTTAGGGCATTCGCATCGGATGGAAACTATCGGCTTGGAATTCGTGAGGGTGGTAGGTACCTCGTTCGAGCTCAGCGCCAGCTTGGTCTAGGGTGCACCTGCGCACGTGCTGATAACGCACACTCTTATCCAAAACGCGGGGGCATGCTTGAGAAGCAGACCAACGCGGGGCATTTGCGATGCGGAGGTAGTAAAAAAAAAAATCAGTTGCAGCGCGCGCAACTTATTTTTTTTTTGACCCGCCAGCCGCACAATTTGATTCACTCACCCAAGAGCGGGCTATTTTGCGTGAGCTTCAAGCCAATTGCGTCCTTTTGCGTTTGCGATTCGCGAATTCATCAAGTATTTGCGCCAACGAGGGTTTCTGGGAGCAGCAGCCCTCATCAAATCCAGGGTCTTGTAACCCCGCCATTGATAACGACGCACTTGGAACTACGACATCATGGCTGATCTCAAAGTGCTCCTCATTGGCAACGGTGGTCGCGAGCACGCTCTCGCTTGGAAGCTGAGCCAGTCTTCTCGGGTCCAGAAGATTTATGCTGTTCCCGGTAACGGTGGTACGGCTATCTGCCCAAAGGTCACCAACGTCGGCTCTGTCAAAGCCGACGACTTCCCCAGCCTTGTCAAGTTCGCCGAGGAGAACCAGGTTAACCTCGTCGTCCCTGGTCCTGAGGCTCCACTTGTCGATGGTGTTGAAGGATTTTTCAAGAAGGCTGGCATTCCCGTCTTCGGTCCCTCAAAGGAAGCCGCCCGCCTCGAAGGAAGCAAGACATACTCCAAGGACTTCATGAAGAAGTACAATATTCCTACCGCCGCTTACGAAAACTTTTCCGACTTCGAGAAGGCCGTCACTTACATCGATAACGTCTCTCACGATGTTGTCATCAAGGCCACTGGTCTAGCTGCCGGCAAGGGTGTTATTCTCCCCCAGACCAAGGACGAAGCCAAGGCTGCTCTCAAGCAAATCATGGTCGACAAGGAGTTTGGCGATGCTGGCAGCGAGGTTGTCATCGAAGAACTTCTCCTTGGTGATGAGCTCAGTGTTCTTACCTTCTGTGACGGCTATGCTATCCGATCCCTTCCTCTCGCCCAAGACCACAAGCGCATCTTCGAGGGTGACCATGGCCCCAACACTGGTGGTATGGGCTGCTATGCTCCCACTAACATCGCAACTAAGGAGTTGACCGAGCGCATCGACCGCGAAATCCTCGAGCCCACAATTGCCGGTATGCGCCGAGAGCAGCAGCCATTTCGTGGTGTGCTCTTCACTGGTCTCATGATCACTCCCGACGGGCCCAAGGTGCTTGAGTACAACGTTCGTTTCGGCGACCCCGAGACTCAAACAGTTCTCCCTCTCCTATCCACCGACACTGACTTGGCCGAGGTCATGCTTGCTTGCGCCAATGGCTACCTCGATAACTGCAAGCTAGCCATTGAGAATAAGTTCAGCGCTACCGTTGTTCTTGCCTCCCCCGGTTATCCTAGCTCCTATCCTAAGGGTGCCGTTATGAACGTCCAAACTCCTCCTCAAGGATGCAATATTTTTCATGCCGGTACTACCCTTGATGGCACCATTTTGAAAACCTCCGGTGGTCGTGTCATTGCTATCAACGCCGTAGGTGACTCTCTTCGTGCTGCTGTTGATGCCGCCTACGCCGCTCTTGATGCCAAGGCCATTGAGTTTGAGGGAGCATTTTATAGACGAGACATCGCACACCGAGCCTTCCGCGATGAGAAAAAGGAAAGCATGACTTATGCTCAGGCCGGTGTGGATATTCAGGCTGGTAACGACTTTGTTGAGAAGATCAAGAAGGCTGTTGCTAGCACCAAACGCGCCGGTGCCGACGCCGAGATTGGCGGCTTTGGTGGTGAAGTCGACCTGTCCAAGTGCGGTTTCCCTGAGGCTCCCATCATTGTCGGTGCTATTGACGGCGTCGGTACCAAGCTCATGATTGCCCAGACCATGAAGAAGCACGACACTGTTGGTATTGATCTAGTCGCCATGAATGTTAACGATCTCATCGTCCAAGGCGCCACACCCATCATGTTCCTCGATTACTACGGCTGTAGCAAGCTCGACCTCTCCACTGCTGCTTCTTTCGTCGAAGGTGTTGCTGATGGCTGCCGACAGGCCGGATGTGCCCTGGTCGGAGGTGAGACAGCCGAAATGCCTGGCATGTACCAAAAAGATGACTACGACGCCGCTGGTTGTGCTGTCGGAACTGTCACTGCTGTTGGCCGTCTTCCCCGCAAGGATGCCATGGTTGAGGGCGATGTTCTCCTGGGTCTAGGTTCGGCTGGTGTTCACTCCAACGGCTTCTCTCTCGTCCGTCGCATCGTCCAGAGTGTCGGTCTCAGCTACTCCAACCCTGCCCCCTGGGACCAGTCCTCCTCCATTGGTGAGTCCCTCCTCACACCCACCCGTATCTACGTCAAGAGCCTCCTCCCCGTCCTCCAGAACATCAAGGGTCTCGCGCACATTACCGGTGGCGGGCTTCTTGAAAATGTGCCTCGCATGCTCCCGGAAGCACTCGCTGCTGAGATTGAATTCGGCTCTTGGGAGATTCCTCCTGTCTTCAAGTGGCTCAAGTCTGCTGGCAACGTCGCCCCCACAGAGATGTGCCGCACCTTCAACTCTGGTATTGGCATGGTTGTTGCCGTTGACGCTGCCCAGGCCGAGTCTGTTGCCCAGACACTTTCTGCATCCGGGGAGAAGGTCTTCAACATTGGTCGTCTTGCTCGCCGGGACCAAGGCGAGGCTTGCATTATCCAGAATGTTGATTCATGGAGCTCTGAAGCTGGTCTGCCACTTAAGCGCAAGGCAGACTTGGCTTCTTAAAAAACGAATATCGGAATGGAAAAGAAAAGAAAAATGGTTGAATGGGTTGTTCATTTTTTCGGTGATGCGATGTTATACTCAGCTTGGCGAAAAAAAGAAAATAGAATTTCATTTGTCTTGGGGTGAGAGAAGGTAGCAATCATCTTCGCGCAATGATGGCTATTGGGATGAACTCGGCGGGATGCCATGATTTATTTCAGGAAGTCAATATATGACGAGCGTAAAATAGCAAGGGTTTGTACAGCATATTTGGGTGCCCTTTTCAATTTTTTCATTATATCATGTGCTCCTTTGGGGAGCGAACCGTCTCGGACTATCCATCCATCCATGTGAATGAGACCATACTATCCCCCAGCTCCAGCTACCCATACCGACGCAGGTGGTATAGTATCGAGGTCTCTCCTCGAAGATTCTGTGACGGGAAAATCGAAAACCAAATAGAGCCACCTCGAGTATCGAGCAATAGGGGAATCTTTTCCGTCTCCTCGAACGCCTTACTAAACCAAAGTAAAGAAAACTAAACTAAACAACCAAAAGAAAACGAAAAGTACAAGGCAACCAGAACTTCAATCCTTTCCTTGAAACCACGCATGCCATCATTAGACTTATGTGCGGGATTGTCGCGCAGGGGACACCTTCTTCGACTTACGATGCCCCTTAGATCGCCTACGCAACTGGTTAGAGCCTCCCTAGGACTGGTACCCGTGCGCGCCATTCGGGTAATCCAAAGCGCCTGGGCTGTGGAAACCATTAAGGCCAGTGTTTTGCCGCTTAGGAGCCCGTTGGATGGGCTCGTCTTCATCGTCTGATGAAAGGGTGAGATCAATAACAGCAGGGGCGGGACGTTTGGCACTAGTTCGAGGACCGGCGGAAGGAGGGTCACGGCTAGCCGACATAGGCGTACTGGTATTTGACATGGGGTTCTTGGGCGTCTCGAGGCGGCGGCCAACTATGTTGACTTCTGAAATCTCCAACTCGTCGTCATCGTCGTCATCATCGTACTGCGAGTGTTGGCCTCGGGATTCACCTGGTTTGTCACGCTCGTCTTCATTAGATTTAACGAACCAGTGTCCGTCAGGCTCAATTGTCACCGTCTCTGTACTGCTAGAAGTATTGTCAAGAATGTCCTGCACATAGCTGTCATTGGGTCAACGCTGAAACTATCATGAACGAGCCTACATGACTTACAGGTCAACTACAAGGTGATCATATGGCGTCACCTTGTTGCAAATCGGACAAAGCCATTGTGGGCCCTGCTCCTGAAGTTGCAGGTACGATGTTGCATCAAAGCATTGATTGTGCGAACATTGAAGGCCACGGCAAGGCATATTCAACCGCATGTATGACAGTGGGCACTTCAACGAGAGTACCTGAGAAGTAGCAACTACATCCGCATCCTGGACTTTTTCAGTAACTAAATGGTATCAGCATGGGGCCAAGCTCTTGCGAAATATCAATCGATACTTACACTCCTGCAAGACATGGTCGATGGCCAGCTTTTTGCCATCGGCAATGCGAGCAACCAGGTGCTCTACTGTGGTGATTTTACATAGGTTAACCACAAGGTAGAATTTCTACAGCCAAAATAGGGTCAGTCTCAACTTAATGTTGTACGTTAAAAAGACGCATGTCAAGGCAGGCAAAACACAATTGTTACACGACGTACCTTGTTGGTTAGTGCGTAAGTAAATTCCACATTGTTGGTATAGTTTGGTCTCAAACGAAGAGCGTCGGTGATGTCAACCGGTCTAGTAGACCCAGGTTTATTCTTCAACCCACGCAAGTTCGCCTTGATTTCGCCAGTATTGACACGCAACTCGGATTGGTGAGGGAATGCAATATTCTGCAGTGCCGGAGAGTTGTCGCCAGCACAAAATACCATGACTCTGTACGACTTGTCGTTAACGCATTTCTGCAGATCAGGGTGGTCGTTGAGCTTTAACGGCACTGTGACAGAGTTCCGGTGTTGGGACATAGCTGGTGCAAGTTAGTTACGTCACAATCCAGGAGCCTCCAACAGAACTCACCCTCGCAAACCTGCACCTCACTGATAGGAGCCTCAATCTTGTAAAATGGACTAAATTGCCAGTTGATGTGTAGGCGAGACGCAGGCATGGGCCGGTGGGGCGGGCGAGCGTGACCATCCATGGAAAACCCGTTGAACGATATCGGCTGTGGCAGATGGGGAGGCGGGCGCGAGTTGCCATGAACCAGTGAATGGGGAGAAGCATATGATGCTCGGACGGGCGAAGCACTTGCCGCAGGCGCATTCGAAATGGCGTTTTGCACGCTTTGTCGGATCTGCTGGAAACGTAGCGGGTCGTTGGCGCGAACAGCGTCTTCGATGACTGTGGGTAGGACGGCAGGTCAGCGAATATCCCAATTTAACGCTGGTGTGGGATGACGAGACGAAAATGCAGCGCACACTAGGCGTGGGATGCAGAGCAGAAGGCAAAGGGCAGAGGGCAGAAAGGAGGGGGTAAAAGCAAAACAAGCAACTCGAGGAGACTCACGGGTAGCGATGCGACTCTGCAACTCAGCCTTGATACCAGTGCTTTTGACACCATTTACTTGGCAGACGGAGGAGAGTTGGCGATTCAGAAGCTTGTTCACCTGTCGCACAAGCTGATTCGCTTCCAATCGCGACACGGAATTTGCAGGAACTGAACCTGGGACTGCGGCCGAGCCCAGGCCGGAAGCCGACGCCATCTTCAGTTTCGATATCGAGATGTCGGTTGGCAGCCAAAGATCGCGGGGATGCCTGAGGCGGCTGCTTGTAGGTTTAAAGGGGGGAGGTGCAGCACTGAAAGCGACTGCGAGAGTAGCAGGTGCGATGGGTCGCAACAAGGCAGCTGTGGGCTGGTGTGCGACGTCGAGGCTGGCCGCGCAGCCGCATTCGAGGCAGGCGGCAGGCACAACCAGAGAGGCAGCGCGTGCAGCACACACGAGTGAGATGGACGAGGAAGGAAGCACGGAGACGAATTAAACGACAGGCGCTCCCTGAGGGAGCAATGAGAATTTATGCAACAAAAAGCCTGACAAAGAAGCTCTCACAAAGCTACTCAACTGTCGCACTCGGTGTGATCCGGGGATCGTCCTTTTCGAGTCTTAACTTTTGATGTCATGCTCGCTCAGGAATCCCAGACGCCTAGTGTCCAGAAACAGAAGGCGGTCATGGCCGGCATTGTCTTCGCTAGCCTTCTGTGGCTTATTGTCCTGAAGACGTTAGCTGCCTTGGCCCACTAGCCACACTTCCATCACAGCCTTGCTAACCCCGCCACGACTCAGTGTGGCGTGGCCGGTACTATTTTTTTTTTCCGGTGAAATCTTATCCGCTTGTCCAGGAAAATCTACAGTCCTACTGGCTCTTCTCTTTCACACCACGATCAAAAAACCACCACAATCATGGCGAAAAGTTCCCGCTCAAGCACAAGGAAGGCCAATAACCAGCGCCTGGCTGCTAACGTTTTTGGCCCAGCAGAGGCTGCTCGGGCGGAGCGCCTCTCGGCCAAGCTACTTGAGATCGTCAAGCAGCCAAAGCCCGAGTCCTCAGATGTCTCTATGGACGGTAAGTGCACGACTTGATGTGCAAAATTGAGTATTGACCCATCAATGCAGCTGAGAATAACCCCGCCGTCGATGGGAAGGAGAAGGTGGAGGGTGAGGCCTGTAAGTTTCATTACCATCTCCGTGCTCACATTGTGCTAATAATCGCCCTTCAGTAATGGACGTTGACTCTATCAAGCCAACAAGAGCTCGTACTGATAGGAAGCGCATTGACAAGCGCAAGCAGAAGAAGTCAGGGATTGTGTTTAAAAAGTACAGCGACCGCCAAAAGAAGAAAAGCACCAAGTAATCCATGGGACATTAAAAATGATACGATTCATATTCATGTTATTATTCATTGGTCGGGTCTTATGCATCTAGCAAATCTGAATTTCATCCAAGATACCCTACAGCAGAAAAATATCCAAAGCCCGTAAGTTCCGCCTTGTGTGGCGCGGTCCACCGCCCCTTTAGCGGGCCAATCAAACATCTCTCTACCAGCCGCAACCTCTTTGGACAGGCGAGGCTAGCCAACAACATTAGCGCACTCACTCATGACACGACACGTCCACCAGTTTCGCTCTGTATACCGGGGGCCATCTTGATGGCGCATTCGCTGTAGTTGCTTTACCTAGACTTTCTCTTTTCTCCCGTCGCCTCCCAATTTGACTCTTTATATTTCTTCTTGTTCATTTACCGCGAAATATTCGGAGATGGTGGCCCCAAACCATGGATCCGCTCTCCTAACCGGTCTGCTGCTGGTTCTCACCAACCTGCTGATCCCTGTCTCCATTGTCATCTTCGGCACAGGTTTCTTCCCCTACAAGCCCTTCATTCCTGGATTGGCAGAGTTCGAGCCTCTCGAGTATGGACCGCCACCACCTGCGCCATTTGATCGTCTGATCTTCATGGTTGTTGATGCTCTGAGGAGGTATGCACTGGCATTCTTAACTTTCTAACTGCTCTACACTAACCCCTGTCCCCTAAGTGATCTGGTATACTCGGAAGAATCGGGCTTCAATTTTGTGCAAAGGTGAGACGAACCAAAGCCCGTAGCTGTTTGCAACTATTTGGAACAACTGCTCATGAAGAATTAGTCTCATTCGAGATGGCAGCGCCATCCCCTTTACTGCCATCGCCCGGTCACCGACGGTGACTATGCCAAGAATCAAATCTATGACCACTGGATCTATCCCGTCATTTGTTGACCTCATTTTAAATTTTGATGAGGCTGATACTTCCTCCACACTTGCTGCTCAAGATACATGGCTTGCTCAGATCAAGGCTAAAAACATGGGCAAGTTGCTCATGTACGGCGACGACACCTGGCTGAAACTCTTCCCCAACACCTTTGATCGCCAGGATGGCACGACTAGCTTTTTTGTTGCGGTTTGTTTCTTCAGTGTCCATGTCAATCTTGGCTGACATGTATTGCAGGACTTCACTGAGGTGGACAACAATGTTACTCGAAACATTGCTGGTGAGCTTGGGAATGATGACTGGGGCCTAATGGTTCTTCATTACCTTGGTTTGGACCATATTGGGCACAAAACAGGACCTCGGGGGTAACATACTGATAAAAAATTGGATTATACAATTGCTAACCTTCATTAGCCCTAACATGATACCCAAGCAACATGAAATGGATGGTATCATTAAGGAAATGTTTGAGGCAATTTCTTCCAGCAAGCATCTTGAATCAACTCTCCTAGTTTTATGTGGTGATCACGGTATGAACGATGCTGGGAACCATGGTGCCTCCTCACCTGGAGAAACATCGCCCGCTCTGGTTTTTATGTCACCAAAGCTGAAGACCATCTCACCTAAGTACCCAGCGCCTGCCCAGCCCAAGGGTGAGTTTGAATACTATTCTAAAGTTGAGCAGTCGGACCTCGCACCCACAATTGCTGCGCTTTTGGGATTTCCCGTCTCGAAGAACAACTTGGGGGCATTCATACCGGAATTTCTTCCTTTTTGGTCTAAAACCAGTGACAAGATCCAAATCTTGATTCGGAATGCGAAACAAATCCTCAATATCGTGACTGCCGCATTTGGTAGTGAGCTTTTCGATACGGAAAGCTTGCATGATCCCTGTGGGCTGGAATCATCTGATATCAACGATTTGGCTTGCCAATGGAACAAAATTTACCGCCAAGCAAGTTCTTTGAAGTACAGCACCGAGCTTGACGGGAAGTGGCTCAATGACATGTCTCAATGGTTACACCAGGCACAAGACCTCATGAGCAGCATGGCATCAAATTATGACATGCCCCGAATGTATATTGGTCAGGGAGTTGCAATCTTCGCCGCCTTTTTGAGCGCAATCACAGTTTTTGAGACTGGCGTATACCGGGAGGGGCCTTTTTCTCCTTTAGTTCTCACGACGCTTGTGTATGGCATTATGATGTTCGCAAGTAGCTATGTTGAGGAGGAACAGCATTTTTGGTATTGGTCTTCCAGTATTTGGATTGGATTTCTTGCGATCCGAAGTGTCCAAAAGTGAGCACTCTCCATCCAACTATCCTGTCATGTTTCAGATAGACTGACCAATAGTAGATCAAAGGAAACTCCAAACTTGTTTTGGGCTGTTTTTGCCTTGGCAGCTCTTAGGATCACAAGGGGCTGGAACCAGACTGGGCAGAAATTTGCAGGCGAGCCTGATATTGTCAAGACCTTCATCACAACCAACCCACAGTTCCTCTGGGTCATTATTACAGGGGCCTACATTGTTCTCTCATTCCGCACTCTGGCCTACCTTGAAGGCCTTCCATATTATGTTGCCACGTGTTTGTCCTCGGTATTACTGACGGCAGCTTACAGTTTTAAGCTGGATTTCACCAGCGAGGACGCTCCGGAGATTGTCGTTGGGTTTGCGCAAAGCCTTAACCAGGTTTTTCAAGGGCAGTCGCTGCTTTGGAAAGCGAGGACCGTCTTTGCCCTGATTGCAGTTTTATGGGGATTTGGTGTATACCGTAGCTTGACTGGTTATCGTGCTGCTAAGACGCAATCTGGTGAGTTCTCTGTGTCGGGGAGCATTTTCACGTAAACATACTAACGTCCCATCTACTTAGCAAACCTCTTCCATCTCCTTTCCACTGCTCTCGGCATGACCCAATCTCGGACTACCAATATCCCGCTCTTTGTTCTTGCTGATATCCTCTTCTATGCCCTGCAAACCGTCGACCTCTCCATCCCCGAAATCACCACCATCTCCATCCTCCTCCAACACGTCACATTCTTCGCTTTTGGTGGCACTAATGCAATCTCCTCGGTTGATCTGTCCTCCGCCTACAACGGTGTCGGCGATTTCAATATCGTAGCCGTCGGGTTCCTGATCCTCATCAGCAACTGGGCAGGTCCCATATTCTGGGTCTCTGCCACAAACCTACTGCTTTTGCGCAAGTACCGTAAGGGGTACCAGCACGTTTTCCGCTGCCACGTTGCGTTGTTGACGTTTTTCTTCACTTTTGCCATTGCTTTTGTCATGGTGGCGTGCACAGCATTGCGCACTCACCTCTTCATCTGGACCGTTTTCTCCCCCAAGTACCTATACAGCATGGCATGGAGTCTTGGGCAGCACCTACTCATCAATATTGGGTTTGGGGGGCTGTTGTTCTGGCTGACTGCACGGTAGAAAAGCGGTGCAGTTTTCCTAAAAGAAATGCGACTTCGCTGTCATGTATACTTGATTTATTTCGGATTGGCTAGGGATAGAGCAAGCCTTGCCCCTTTGCAGGCTCGATAACTGTAATAGACAATTCTGTAGTTGTACAACTTATGGCAACAAATATAATAACAACCTAAACCTGATTGCGGAATCAAAACTCGCACCGCCAATCCATCATCATCGTCATCATCATGTGCTCATGCATTCAAAAGCCAGCTTTGTCAACTTTATGAGATCTTGTTTACTCTCACATGCCTGACATGTCCACGTCGCCATCATCATCAGACAAAAGCTCATCAACAAGTTCCGAGCTTTTGTCCTCTTCCTTGGGCACAACAGTGCCCTGGCTAGTATCTTCCTCTTCTTCATCCTCCTCCTTGATCTGCGGCTCCTCAGCCACCGTCCTCTCTTCTGGCGGATGAGCGTCGCTGAGAACCGACACGCTGCGGCTTGAGCGGCGGCGGGGCTGCTGTTCATCCAGAGAGTTTACGATTTTACCAAGGCTAACATGGATCTTGTAGAGCGCATTGCGGCTGGTGGCGTCTGAGAGGAAACCTTCTTCGACAGCAGCGCTGACCTCGGCGTATGTCTCACGAAGTTTCTCTTCAGATGAACCAGGAGAAACATGAAGCTTGCCGAGGAGTGTGGCAATAAGCTTCTTCTCTTCTTCTAGAACTGAGTTAGACGTGTGCGTCCTGTAGTATGCTGGGTTTAACTTACTGGTAATGTTACCCTGGATCCTTTCAAGGATATCCATGGCAAAGCTCAGATGCACATCGCCATTGACAGTCTTTTTCTCGCTTTCCAAGCCCAACGTAGGGCTGTAGCATTTACGGGGGTCGGTCCAGTCAACCAAACAAGCACCAATAGTCGTCATACTGACCATGTCCTCTTCCACGTCTGCATCATCATCTTCCAAACCTTCTCGGACATTGAAGAGAACATGAATAGCATCGAGGGCAATGCCTCGCATGAGGTCTTGGTTTTCAGCGCGTGAGTAACAAAACACAGGCAAGAAGTAGTTCAGAGCCTGTCGAACTGTCTGGTTTGATGCTGAAGAGGGGTCAAAATATGCGACAACTAGAGACTTGAGAAGCTCCTGGCAAGCCTCCTCGTCACTGACAATACGGCCAATGAGTAATTTGGAAGCGGCCACAGTTGCCGCAGCTTGAACCTCCGGCGCTTTTGCACCACCTCTAACTGCCTTGACGTAGATCTTGAGGAGGCCAGGTGTTGATGACAGGAGCTGCGCTCCATGGACGTTGAGGATGTCGGTTAGAATGTGCAATGCCGTGACCTGCAAAGCCGAATGTCCTTTGGTGAAGAAGTGCATAAAGAGACTGAGATTCTCCTCCGCAAGTGACCGATCAAGCAGAGCACACAAACCAAGGCAGACCAAACCTCTCTCACGGACAGGCGCCTCATGGCTTCGCACAGCAGGAACGACCAAGTTGTTGAGCATTGAAACCAAATCGGCGTTGTCCTGAAGGTTTGTAGCGACGTGCGTGAGCATGCACTGTACAATATGAAGGCATTTCATGTTGACAACAATCTCCCTGACTGCCTTCTCTCTAGCTTCCTCTTCGCTTATCTCAGGACTGGTGCTTCGCTTGGACTTGGTTGGTGTACTAGGACCACTGACCTCTGATCTAGCCGAGTGGAAGCTGTCTTCGACATCTGCTGGTTCATCAACGATGGTATCATGGACATCTGCCACCGATTCGAGGACAATGCTGCAGAACTCTCGCTCTCCGCTTGAGTCTGGAGAGCAAATACCCCTGAGAGCCTCAACTGTGAGTTTTGTGGTTTCGTCTGGCAGATCAGGGATAGATAGCATTCGCCGAAGAAGAGTGAACATTTTGCGTCGTCCAACTTCATCCGAATAATCGAGGGTGAGTGCGATCTGGAGCATCTGTTCCACTATGAACTCTTGTTCCACGGTATCTTCTTCTTCCTCATCCTCGTCGACTTCTTGTTGGGATATCCTCTTGATGGCGTCAACCAAGACCTGGAGATAGCGCTCAAGGAAGAACGCAATCTTGGTGACTTCGGGAAGTTTCTCTTCCAGTAGTCCCAGGTACTTGCCATTCCCCTCAAGGCGGCAGAAATCGTTGAAGCTCCTTGACATGAAAACTGATTCGGCAGAGAGAGTTTGCCAAAAGTTATCATCAAACTCGACTACCTCGCGGTAGTCTGGCCGTCCTTCCCAGAAGCCTTTCATGGCTTCCAGGGCCACTCCATTCTCCACGCCTGAGTTGACGACATCGATTCTTTCGAGAAGCTCCAAAAGGCCATCGAAATTGGGGGGCGAAGGCTCAGCGGGCTTCCCGTCTTCTGGAGGGGCCACGCCTGCGCAGTCCTCAATCCACCTTTCTCGAAAAAGCCTCCCTGCAGCTTTTCGGACGTTGTCATCTCGGTCCCGGAGGCCCCATCGCAAAAGCTTCTCTCGCATGGAGAGGGAGAGGTGTCTGAAATCTCCCAAAGCCGGGAGAAGCCGAGAGTACACAGCCCTTCGAGTTGCGGCATCTTGGTCTCGAGCACGCTCCAGTAAAAATGGCAGCGTGTTAGGGAGAATTGGTAGGTTCACAAGGAGGGACCTCCGCACATCAGCGCTGGGATCATTCTGCAAAACCTCCAAAAGCTTCTCAAGCAAGCCGGTGTCGTCATTTTCATCACTTTCATCAGAGTTAGTGGCGCCTTCGCCCTGGTTACCAGCAAGGCGGCCAAGGCCCAACACTGCCTGAGAGCGAACCATGGCCTCCTTGTCTCTGATTCTCTTGAGTAGCCCATGTCGAAGCTTCTGGAAGAGATCGTCATCTATCGCGTCTAGAGAGTTGATGATGTGCGAAATGAGTTGAGTTGATCTGAATCGCACAAATTTGTCCTTTGCTGTTAACAGCGGGAGCACAACTCCAAGAAGCTGCGAAGTAAGCCTGGTGGTTGGAGTCTCAGGCAGCACACTAGCGTCTTCTTCAATTTCGCCGAGAAGTTCGTTGTCTTTCTCGCTTGCATGTTGCAAAAAGAGACCGATGAATCGAATTGACTTTTCTCCGACACTTTCTGATTTCTTGATAGGCATTATTTTGACGACACATCTGACGAATTCACGATTGAAAGCTTCTTCGTCAAAGTCGCTGGACTCGGATTTCTTGGGATTGGTTGGCTCATAGCAGCATGGTTCTTGAATCTTGCGAAGATTAACAACCAGCTTTCGGTGCGTTGCCGTAGTTCTTTGAGCATCACGGAAGATGCCGCAGACCTTGTATCTCAAGGCATTGTCGGGGGTATCAACAACTTCAGAGGCAGCGGAGGTGCGGGAGGCACCCGAGTTTCGGGATGTTGAGGTTCTTGTCGATCTGGTTGACGTTCGAGCGGGCATTGTGTTGATAGGAAGGGCCCTATGCGCAGTAGACTGGGGTTTGTCAAATGCCAGATGAGTATGTAAATATCCCTGAGGCGGTGATGGTTTGTTTGGATAACGCGTCTGTTGTTGTCATATTAGGGTAAATATAATTCCATTTTAGGATTAGTGGACAGTGATAAGAATGGTTCCCCGCCATCACGTGCGATTAGATAAGACATGGAATTTGTCTTATCGAGTCTAGTCTTAATTTTTTTATTTTTTTTTCGGAAGCCAGGCCAGAATCTCTCAACGCAAACACATTTTGAGAGCGTTGCAGCGTTGGTTTTTCTGCGCCGTGACTGATATTCTACTGTCAATTCCATCATGGGGGCGCCAAACAACGATCGAAAACGGGCCCGCACTGATGCAGAGGACACTGACCCCATTTCTTTCGAAGATCGCGACAATGGAGCTGTACAGTCTTCCAAACGAGCGAGAGTGGAAGAGCGGCGGTCACTTTTCGTTCGATCTCTGCCTCCTGGTGCCACCAGCGAGAGCCTTACCGACTTCTTCTCGGAACACTTCCCCGTGAAACATGCCATTGTGGTTATGGATCAAAAGACGAAGGAATCCCGAGGCTACGGATTTGTGACACTCGCCGATGCCGACGACGCCAAAGAAGCGAAGGAGAAACTGGATAAGCAGGAATGGGATGGCAGGCGTATTAGAATCGATGTTGCTGAACCTAGACATCGAAATGCTGCCGGCGGTTCTGGCAATGTTCCCGCAAGCAAGCCGAAGAAGGACGAGTTCCAAAAGCCACCCAAGCTGATCGTGCGCAACTTGCCTTGGAGTATCAAAACCTCGGAACAGCTTTCGAACCTCTTTCGAAGCTTTGGCAAGGTCAAGTTCGCCGACCTTCCTCAGTCAAAGGGCAAGCTGAAAGGTTTTGGGTTTGTGACGATCCGGGGAAAGAAAAATGCTGAACGTGCGCTGGAAGCGATCAATGGCAAGGAAATTGATGGCAGAACCATTGCTGTTGATTGGGCTGTTGATAAGGAATCCTGGGAGCAGCAGAGGCCCGAAGAGGATGTCAAGCAAGATGAAGAGGATGGCGAGGAAGATACAGAATCCGACACCAGCGACGATGAAGATGAAGAAGGCGGCGCCAAAACTCGTGACTCGGAGCTTGACGATGACTTGGAAAATTTTATGAAAAACCACATGCAGAACCTGGAAGACGAGGATGACGAGGACGAAGATAAAGAAGACGATGAGGATGGGAATGCAAAGGCCACCCCTAAGAGAACAACGGATAACACGGCAACTATCTTTATCCGCAACCTTCCATTCACGGCGACCGATGAGCAACTCATGAGCTTCTTCGGTCACTTCGGAAAGGTTCGCTATGCACGCGTTGTCATGGACAAGCTGACGGAAAAGCCCGCTGGCACTGGATTTGTATGCTTCTTCGACCTTGACGATGCCAAGAATTGTATCAAGGGCGCGCCTCGCCCCAAGGAATCAGTCGCCACAGTGAAGACATCTATTCTTCAGGATGAGAGTGCCGATCCCGAGGGCAAATACACTTTGGATGGTCGACTCCTTCAGGTAGCACAAGCAGTCAGCAAGGACCAGGCCACCATTCTGGCTGAAGGCTCTCTAGCTAAGCGAAACCAAAAGGACAAGCGCAGGCTGTTCCTCCTCAATGAAGGTGCCATCGACCGGAGCTCACCCCTTTTCGGCATCCTGTCGGAGCCCGAGATTCGGATGAGACAGGCCAGCGCTGCTCAGCGCAAAAAGATGGTGGAGAAGAACCCCAGCTTGCACATTAGCTTGACTCGTCTGGCACTTCGAAACATTCCTCGCAACATTGGCGCTAAAGAGTTGAAGGAGCTTGCTAGGAAGGCCGTGGTTGGCTTTGCCAAGGATGTCAAGGAAGGCCGTCGACAACCCCTCTCCAAAGAGGAGAATGCCCGTGACGGCAAGGATGCCAAGGCAAAAGAACACGAAAGAAAACTGAAAGGCAAGGGCATCATCCGCCAGGCCAAGATTGTTTTCGAGAGTGTCAAGGGTACGAAAGTTCAAGAGAGAGAGGGCGGCAAGAGCCGCGGCTACGGTTTCATCGAATATACATCACACCACTGGGCCCTAATGGGTCTGCGATACCTGAATGGTCATCAGCTTGAGAACGAGCATGGCAAGAAGCAAAGGCTTATTGCTGAGTTTTCCATTGAGAACGCGCAAGTTGTTCAACGACGCCGAACCAATGAAGAAAAGTCCCGTCATCAAAACAGAGACGAACAGGTGAAAGGTCGACCCTCAGGTGGCAAACCTGATGCGCAGTCGAAGAAAGGCGGTCGGGAGAATGGTTTCAAGGACAAGAGCAAGGAGCGCCGTGGTAAAGGAGGCAAGACTAAGGAAACCAATGAGGACGAGGCTGAGAAGCCCAAGAACGCCAAGGAGGAGATGCAGCAAAGGTTAATTGCAAGAAAGAGACTCATACGCAAGAAGAAGTCTCAGTCTCGATCGAAGAACTAGGGGATAAATGCTCCTGATATTTGAAAACCGGTTTAATGGCGTCTGGTTTAATATTGGCCATTGCGCGCGCATGTATTCAGCAGGAAAAGTCATACAAAAGGTGATATCATTCTGGTTGTTCGTCCACCGACCGCTTCTGAGGGGTTGAACCTCGTGGTCCCATTTTATCCTACAATAACCATACAATACAATCATCAAAATATCATTTATCTCTAAGATCAAAGATTCAAAGTCGTGTTGCCACCATTTTCATTTCCAGAACCAGCCAGTTTTGGTATCTACATTTCCAGATGCGTGGAAACCGGACTTGTCATCCTTGGATTCTTCACTTTGATCGCCGTTATCCCTGTCAGCAGGACGGACGGTATAGTGGGTTTGGCTTCCGATTTGGTTGCCGTCTTCATCAAGTGTCTGCACAGTCATCTTGCTGTGCAGGTAGCCGAAGCGGTCGACGTATTCATCCTTTGTCACTTTTTGGTTCTTGTCGAGCTGCTCCTGTGAAGTCTTGTCGGAAGGGCACTCGTTGAAAGACTTTACAAATGTGTCCCAAGAAGACTGGGATTCGGGCAAGGAAGAGCGGACAGAAGAAAAGAATTCATCGAAGTGATCGGGGCCCCGGTTTTGGTTAGGCCTGTCACGAAAAGATTCGGAGAAATTGTTTGCATCTTCGTAGACGTCACGAGAATTGTGCCGGTTGTCTTTGCCCACAACGGCGAGCCATGCATTTGCAGCTCTACGGTCCAGTTCGCGATGAAACTGATCCCAATTAGATTCGGCCTGTTTGAGAAATTGGCCCGGCTCAGGGATGGTGATAAGACCCTGAGACTGCAACCTGCGCAACCAAAAGAACGCAGGCTCGCCCTTGGGGAACATGGAGCGCAATAGCTTGCGTCGCTCATACCGCGCTCCTATGTCAGGGAGTGGCTGGCCTCGGGAGACAACAAGAAGATCCTCGAATGCATCCTCAAACGTGAAGACGGAGGTGTCAGAACTTGACGGTGCATCACTAGGCACGGGTTGGGGAAGATGGTGAAGGTTCAGAGGCGAGTAGTGGGGCGAAAAAGCAAGAGCTGAAGGTGAATGGTCAGGCCACCACTTATAAATATCGAAAGAGTCGATCATTTTGGTGGCGGCCTGAGCTTGGGGGTGAGGTTGATCAGACTGAGTGAAGGAAGATTTGGTCGCGGCAGAGACAGAACCTGAAGTGGAGAATGAAGAGTTGAAGCTGAAGCGGGAGGGAGGCTTGCCATCTTGGCTATCCGAGGTCTTGTCAGAGGAGTTGAAGGCACGGCCGAAAAAGGAAGAGCTGTGGTCGCTGCGGTTATCGTCTTCGCCTTCGTCACGGCCCATATTGCACACGAATCTTATTAGAAAATGAGGATGGCAGAATGATGTGGGAGGACAGTTGCTGATCGATTCTTCCAAACTGAAGTGATTTCAGTGTAGCGAAAGTTGATCTGGCATCCCGAAAGTTGAAGAACTAGATCGAAGCGGGCAAGCGGGAAGGACCAGTGGGGCACGCGGGACACGCTGTGGACTGATGTGGGGTCTATGTGGATCGTGGCGTCGCTTAAAAGTGGCTTGCACGGGCGTTGTCGCTGAATGCCATTGGCTTGCGCCCCTTCGATTCTGGAAAATCTGAATGCGAAATGACAGCATGGGGCCCGCTAAAAGATGACCCCCAGCACCAACCAGAACCCACCAAACGGGTGGTCCAGATCAGTGAAGACGCGGGAAAACAGGGGGGCCGTAAAACCCGTTGCGGCCGTGCCATCATTTCCAGTGTCCAGCCAGCCAATGACGGCTCTTACTCACTCGTGGCTCCAGCGGCTTCGTCGTTGTGCGCTAGGTGAGGTCATGCATGCCTGGGGCAGCGAGCTTGCCGCGCCTTGCCCAAAACCACCACTACCACCATTCACTTTCTCGTTTTGCCGTCCCAGATGCGTCGCTGGTGAGACATCTTGGTCACCACTTCTGTCCGCGCTGTGCGGGATCTGCCCTTGTTTTATTCCCATCTTGTTTATGTCTCGGTAAAGACTTGCCTGCATCCCCCCGCCACTGCTTTGTTTCCTTATCCTCTGGTCATGTTGTACACCCTGAGTTGTTCCAGAGGTCACTCGTTGCCCCCATGATAGCTATTCGGCTACTGCTACCTTAACGCCTGCCTCGCGCCTCGACCGTTGCATGTCAGCGATCCGCCCATCGAAGACTATCATCCATTCGCCCCCATCCGCCATCCCTTTCTTCCTCCCCTCTGCCTCCCGCACCGGCACCCGACGATGCTGCGAGCCATTGTCGAGTTGCCAGGGCCCACGCTCGCCTCGAACCCATGGCCGAGCCCCCTCCCGAGCCACATACCTCTCGACAATGACAGCAGCCACCACAACGACGATCCCAACGATAATCTACAAGAATGGTCATCATTGATTGGGATAATTACTGCTATAGCTGGAAATGTGCTCATTGCGTTGGCCCTAAATGTTCAGCGATACGCGCATATCAAGCTCCACAAAGAACGTCATCGGATACGACGGAGAGCGAAGGATGCTTTGAAACGCGCTCAGAACGGATCTCAATCTGGTTCATACGGTACTATTGGAAACAGAAACTCCAGCAATGAATATCAACCCAGTACCAGCAGCGTCTCTGCCGACTCGGATCACGAAACGATCGATGATAGTCGCGAAACTGATCCCCTACGAGATTCGTTTCACTCCCACGAGTCCAACGATACCGCCTGCGAATCCGATGGCGAAGAAAAAGGCCCTTCATCTTACCTTAGATCGCCCTACTGGTGGTTGGGCCAGGTCCTCATTACCCTCGGCGAGATGGGCAATTTTCTTGCATACGGCTTTGCCCCCGCTTCTATTGTCTCGCCCATCGGCGTTGTCGCCTTGATATCGAATTGTATCATAGCTCCAGCCATGTTCCACGAGAAATTCCGGCAACGCGACTTTTGGGGAGTTGTCATCGCTGTTGGGGGTGTGGTAACTGTTGTGCTGAGCGCAAATCAAGAGGAGACAAAACTAAACCCTCAAGACGTGTGGGATGCCATCACCACCTTGGCGTTTGAGGTATACCTGGGAGTTACTACTCTCCTGATCATTATCCTCATGTGGTTAAGTCCCAGGTACGGCAGGAACACTATCCTGATTGACTTGGGGCTTGTTGGTTTGTTTGGTATGTTACGCCACTTGGCATGTGATTGAGATGAGTAAATTGACACCGAAGTAGGCGGATATACTGCACTTGCAACCAAGGGAGTATCTTCGATGCTATCTTCCACGCTTTGGAGGGCATTCACAACTCCCGTCACTTATGTGCTTATTTTGATCCTCCTCTTGACGGCAATTATGCAGATCCGATATGTCAACAAGGCGCTGCAGCGTTTCGACTCAACTCAGGTAATACCTATCCAGTTCGTCATGTTCACCCTCTGCGTCATTATTGGCAGTGCAATTCTGTATCGTGACTTTGAACGCACGACAGCGGAGCAGGCCGCCAAGTTTGTTGGGGGGTGTCTGTTGACCTTTTTTGGCGTTTTTCTCATCACGAGTGGCCGCGAACAAAGTCGGAACGAGGATGATGACGCACTCTCAGATGCTGAGGGTATTGAAGAGACAATTGGCTTATCACACCACGACGGTAACCCCGCTCCCCTGGAGCAAAACGCCCATGACATTCAAGCTTTGAAATCGGCATCGCGGTCACGCCGATCCAGTCGGCTATCACAGGCCAGCGATGCTGAAGCTGGGCGGCTGCTCACGCCATACCATGACGGAGGGATCCAGTCAATGAGAGTTCTGGGCGTGAACGGTTCGCATAACTCCCCCGGCCAGGACACTGTGGCCCACAGCAACCCATGGCAGGACGTGGGGGCTCCGTCAACGCCACCTGGTCGAGGCATTAGGACAATTTCGACAGATTCTGTGCTGACAGCGCCCGGTGGAGGAAACGGTGGAGGATCGACAACCGCCCCCTCAAACTTGACAACATCCCTGAAGGATCCTATGGCTTCTGATAGTGCCTTGGTTCGTCCGGGCATCAGCCCAACCAAATCTGGCGGCAATGCCGGCCACCGCTCTCGAACCTTCATATCACCATCGCCGCTCGCCTCAACCGTCACTGCTGTGGTCAAAGACGCGTTCCTTCGAAACACCGAAGACTCACGGTTGAAGACATCGTCTATGCGCAGGTTACGTTCCCAGCTCCGGGCCGGACTATTCTTCGGTGACGACAACTCTAGTAACGAACCCTCCTCCCCAACCGATGCCGTGGCCCATGCGTCTGAGGATGCCCTCGCCAACGCATTTGGCGAGGCGGACAGCCCCGCTGGCAACGGTCCAGACGCCCAGGGACGCCGACGGGCCCGCAGTCTCAGTGACACCCTGGGAGGCTTTTTCAGGGTACAACGTAAACCTGCCAAAGATGATCAGCTTGCCAATGACAACGAGGATGGCACGGCCGATTTGGGAGAGAGCGCCGTTGCAACAGATCCCCGCTTCGACAGCAATGTGACTATTCCAAAGCCCTGAGAATACAGAAGAGTGCCAATTCGCTCGCCTGCGGCTTCCTTGGAAACTTTTTATATTCTATCATTCACTAACGGCATTCGATTTTAATATTGGACACGACAATTACACTCTTGTAGTTCATTTGTTTACTTCTTTCTTATGGCCGGCGAGGGAGTCATTTCAGTCAATCAAGGCTTCGAGCGTCGGCGTTCTTGGTAGATTTGTATTAGAAGAGAGGGATGGGAAAAGGCAGGGGTTGGGGTCGAGACCGTTTTCTGGCTGATCACTTTGAACTTTTGGGGTTTGGTTGGAGGTTTGCATGTTAGTCTATCGGCCTCGGTCTGTTTTCAGGTTCATGAGCCGATTGGGTTTGGTCTTGGCCAAGAGAGATTATACATAGGACGTTATTTGACAGCGAAATGGAAGGGGTAGTTCGTGCGTTACATGACGTGTTAGGCCTGGCAGTTGAAAGACTGATTCTGGGTTTTGGCCAAAAAATCTCCGCACCAAGCCCGGGAACCAAATTGTCACGCCCTGTCATCGTGGATCATCGCCGAGGCTTGAATTTTAACCTACGGACAAAGCAAGGAAGAAGCCGCCCCCCGAGGTGGGAAGGATAAAAGTCCCGTGGAGCGGGCGAAGGTCGAAGCATCATCAGCTGTCTGCCTTGAAGACAGATTAACTTTATCACAGAGCGGCAAGCAAAACCATGTCAGCATTGTACCTGCCCTTCTCGGTGTTCCCGAAGGTCTATGTCAGGTCGTGACGTACAGGGAGGATTTCAGAAGGAAGAGACCGAGATCTTCATTTGGCAAGCCAACTTGGGGTAATAGTTAGGTAAAATAAAAAAATAAAATAATTGATGATGTGACATGATATGCCAATGCCTAGCGCGCTGTGGGATCGTGGGAGCGCTGGAGCGTTGGAGCTGTAGAAGCGGATGCAGAGCTAAAGAAGCACGTTTAAACGCAGATGTTCGTTCATAGCTTCGTGTCTAGGAAGCAATCGGGTGGGGGAGGG
>VTGD01000172.1:0-82079 GCA_013406985.1 Calonectria crousiana | reverse complement strand
GGGGGTGTTTAGTTTTGTTTTCTTCTCCAAGCCGCCGCGGGCGCTTTTTGTGCTTTTTTATGAGCCCTTCTCTCTCCAATGCTGAAAATCGGGGTTGAAGAATAACACGACTGGGCAATTCGGAAATTACATGGTAGCTGAAATGACTATCCTTTTTTTAAAAAAAAAAAAATCATTAGGATTTTTATCATTACGGGAGAAAAAGCCCTTCATCGCAGCATTTTGAATGCAAAGTCAATGAACTGCAGCGATAGGTAATTGACATTAAAAGGTAACAAATCCATCTTACACGCCCCTTCGCCCATGTAAGCTGCAAGGCAGTTGCTCTTTCGCCTCAAACAAAACGCTACCCTACATTGCATCTTGGACCCTCAATTACTGATCTGCACCCCAGCGACAGTCTTTCGTGCCCCCCTCCCAGCGTAGCCTTGCGCACCTTAGCTTGTCCCAGGGCGAGTCGATCCCGCCAACTGCTGAACCCCAGCCCGTCACCCCTGCCTAGACAGAGACATCGTAGGCCACGACCTAGGGGGGCTATGGACCAAAAAACGAAACCGAAGCACTGGGAATCGCCAATCCCCGAAACCATGTCGCTGGGACCCTAAGGCCTCCTCCGGTGCGCGAAAACACACGCCTAGTGCCTGTCCTGATTGATCCACGGCTGGCAAGCTGCAGAAAAATAAACGGCGACGTACTCTGTAGACGGCCAGAAATTCATAATTTTGCCGAGGCATACCTGAATCCAGCCAACATGCCCGTAATGGGACCATGAAGCGTAATCGAACTTAGCACTGAGACCAGTGTTGCTTTTTCTACTACCCCAGGTTACACCGAAATGTAACCCACCTCGCACCGCATTACCCTGCGAACACATGAAGATGAGCACGAGGTTTCTCCATCTTGAACACGACATGGGAACTAGGTACACCACACGCTGCTATGGGTGGCCATCTGAGTCAAGTGGACGCCACCCACGCAACCCGCGCGCAGCCACTGTTTTGAACTGAGGCAGTCGGGACTGTGGACCTGACATGAACTTTGACTTGTCGCACTTCCCCCCTACACACTATTCTCCCCCTCCCTAAGTTTTCGTCTAGGAAGGCGCAGCGTGCTCCCCGACGTAGGTACGAACGGGACGTAGCTACTGTCCGACCCCGGCTGTGCCCCCCCCCTCTACCGCCAAACACCGCCAGCCCGGATGCACCTTCCTGCCTGACCTGGTCCTGCAGTACAGGGAAGCAAGTATGGGCAAGGTGCATGCTTTGGCAGGACATGGCAGCTAGAAACGAGGCCGTGGTAGCAGCGTCTAAGGAGCCGGCCCAGGTGAGACGATTGTCTGGCCCATTCTATCTTCCATTGAGTCCACATCCCGCGCTCCCGCGCTCTGTATCCCTGTATTGCGCAACGTCCGCTGCAGCCACCGCGTCTTCTCCATTGCCCCGACGCGGAGCCAGGCTTTGCCCATGCCAGCTGGTTGTCTCGATCTGGGCGACGGTGCTTCCAGCACCAGCTCAAATCTGCAGCCAAACGGCTCCTCACCCAACCCATGCGCCACTGATCCGTCCGGACCACTACCCGCTGCGAACGCCGCAGCCATCCGCTAAGCCTTGTGCGACATCCAGCCTCGCGCCGGACGCCGGAATTCTTGCACCTTACATTGTCGCCGTTAATCGCCATGATTAAATTGCTTAATGTCGTGAACAGTCACGTCCTAGTGGACCCCGATCGATCCGAAAAAAAAAAAAAACTACATTACAGTCCAGACTCATCTCCTGGAACACAGGATTACCCACTTGTCAAACCTAGCGGCCCTCTGGTTCGCAGGCGACCCAATTAGCGGCAGCGTCATTCCCGATCCTTCTCAACCGTTGCCGTTTGGCGAACGTTGTGGCGTACATTCTCACACAGCGGCAACGACAACGTCCCTACTTGCTAAGGTGTGCTTGGGTGTTGTGACGTACGTCGTCAAGGAACCATTGGCTTAGGTAGTTTAGCACCCAGCCTAAATGCCATGAGGCTCGACGGCAGCGATTGCGCCGCGTCGCGCTTGACCGCTGTCATCTCAGGGACTGACGATTCTTGGGTAGGGGCTCCCCTGAACCCAAGCATGCTCATTTTCATGGCGTCGTGCCAGGGCTAGCGCTGACCCGGCTCGTTGACTGTCAACGGTTCCACCACCCAAGAAGAGGAACCCGCGCCAGGATCAGAGCGTGTCGTGTGCCAAAGGTCCACTGCATGCACTTCGAGTGAGTGAAACCCGCTTAGCCACACCCTCCAGTTCCTTCCTGGCTCCCTGCTCGCACATGGCCGCCATATGGGTCTTTCCTCTCTCCTATCCCGATCTTGACCAGGGATTTAGAGATACCCATTATCGACACGACATTTGTTTTTTCTAGTGGCCCACTGCCCCTTTGCGCCCCCCGGCCCGGCTTCATGGGCTCGGCGTCTGGATCACGACCGAGGAGAAGGAAAGTCGGTCTTGCATTTCTAGCCACTGTCCGGCCAGGGTGCCGATTATTCGGAATCTGCCTCCCCTACCAGGCCCTGACCTGACCAAGACTCTGTCGCCCCGGTCTGTGGGGAGGTATATCTTGCAGGGTCGCGCTGCCTTGACCTCGACATCGTTTTTTTTTTTCCAGACGCCCCATCCCAGCTAGTCAAGCCCTGGCCGTCACTCTGACCACTCGCCAGCCCATCCTTCGCCGAGCGCACGCACTCCAACAGCCAGAAGTGTGTCTTGCGTCCAGACTTCATCCCTGCCAGTACTTGCCTCCCGTGCATTCGACGATTCTCGAAGCAAACCACACAGGCTTGCACGAACTAGCCCAGGAAGCCAGGTGCAACCACGCTCAAGCTGCATCTCCTCTGGTCTCCCCACAACCTTGACTTGCACTCCGCAACAAGGGCTCGGCCATCTTTGATCCTTGGACGGCTGCAACTCAAGCACCCTTTGTGAACAGCTCTGCGCGACGGCCCGAGTTTTCGGAACCAGCACGTGGAGAGCGTTGCGACCTACCCTTTACTTGCACGATTTTTGCAGGGAATAGACGAGGAGCAAGAGCGCCTTCAGATCAAACAGCTCCGATTTGAATCTGAGAGGGGAAGAAAAAAAATACGGGTATGTCTAATCAACCGTGCTTCGTTTCCCGCTCTGTACTACCCATTTGCCCTCGCCATACGTATAATCAATCTGTCTCATCCACGGTGTCGTCTCTCCGAGACGCGTTGGTAATGGCAAAGCCAAGGCCCGCGACAAACGTCGTGTTCGGGTTTCAATATTGGCGGACATTTGCTTGCTTTAATTTGGGACCCGCATATGATTGCTACGTACCATTCACCCGTCCTTTCTCTTTATTAACACGAATCTTGGTGTGATTGATTCCCCCTTTGCTGTTTTTGCCTGATTGTCCGAATTGAGAATTTGCTGCTTAGGCATTCCCCCTCTAAATCCACTCGTTGCATCTCTGAGCTAACTCTTTCTTCTTGGCTTTCCAGGATCAAGCGACTTCTTCCCGTGTTTCAGAACCGATCCGCCAACGCCCGGGCTAGTCTGGTGATTTGGACTTACTAGCCTTGCATCGGCCAACAGCTTCGTGCATCTTCAGGACACTCACTCGGGTAGGTCGCTTGCATCAATTACAATACACTTCCCTGTCATTCTGGGCTCGAAACTGAAAGCTGCGCCTTGGAAACGATCTCGGTTGGCGGGAATTTTTCTAAAGCCTTGAGCACGGCTGACAGAGGATCTGAAATCACGCCACCTTGCTCGTTTTGACAGCGAATATCCCAGTAGAATGGCCACCCGTTGACTCTTGTCCCCAAAACTAAGCTTTAGTTGGAACGCCAGTTTGCTAACGCCCGTGGCCTAGAAGAACCGTTGGCAGACACTGTCAGCGTGCAGTTCCCATGACCGTCATGTCAGCCCCGCGACAGGTCCCTGGCCACTTCAAGGAGGAGCATGTGGCGAATATTGTAAGTGTTGACATTTCACTTTCCTTCCTTGCTTCCCTTGTGTGTACCGTGTACTGGCTATGCCGTCTGGAGGGATCATCCGAAAAAAGAACCATTCAAACTTTATCAAACACGAAAAGTAAAGACGCGCAACAATATTCTGTCGCGTCGGGAAATTCAGCCTCAAGTGAAGGCATTTGATGTCGCGAAAAGGCGCCGGGAATACCTGGGCTTCCAAATCTGTCCCGCTCAAAATGCCTGTCGCAAGCTTGACCCGGTCAGGACTTGAGAAGTGGGCTGAGCAGGGAACGTTCCGTTTCACCAATCCCGGGGCGCCCGCACAGAACAAGGGGAGTGTGGGCCGCCTCGACGTGGTACCCAAGCCAACTCCGAAGTTGGGAGGGGACAGCAGGCTGAAGCGGGACGTTGCAGCACATCCGCATCAACCTCGAGGTCACCACACATCGTTAGAAAGCCCGGCAGCCTGGCTTCTGCACGCAATACACTAGCCACACCACTGTACACTGTACGAAATCACGCCGGGCGCTGCTCAAGCAAGAAAGAGCCGCGGCCCCAGTTGCATTTTGTACAGAGCGGGCGAGGCGCACGCGCAACCCCAACCAAGCACGGGTTTTGGGGGCGGACCACCATATCCAAAACAACCTTATACCTCATGGACGCGAGGCTGGAGGGCCCGAAATCGCATCCCACCAACACATCTCGCACAAAAAAAAAACCTTCATGGGACTTAACCGTGGGGTGAGAAGTTTTCTCTCACGGAATGAGCAAAGACGCCTCCAAGAACACGCTTAACTTAGGTTAGAAGCCGATTTTGACGGCGAGCAGCGAGCCATCAGCGGACAGTGGAGCTTTGGCCAGTGTCGAGCGCACTATCCCGTGGTGGGAGCCGGCGGCGTTGTTCCCCCAGCGGGGCAGTCGAACACTCTCCAATGGCGGGACAGATTGGAGGGCACCGACCCCTCTGATTCAGAATCTAGGGGCGTGGCACTGGGGAAACGGTTACGAAAGCATGAAAGGCCGACAGTGGACGTGACCAGTGCGTGTCTAGTGTGCTGTGCCGTTGACTGAGCATGATGATGATGAGCATGAGGCACGGCCATGTACAAATCCACATGAAGGCGATACAATGCGATACTGTCCTATCGGTTCCAGTTTTCAACGCCAGAACCAGAATGACATGCCACGCCATGCCTCGAAGCGGAGACGCGCGGGACCGATCCCGAGCGAGAGCGACGTCAAGAAGACCAGACGAGGCAGGCTCGTAGCCGTTGGGCGTAGCCGCGAGCCCGGGGCTTAATCTGGAGCAGCCGAGCGCTCGGAGCAGGTACTTGTTCGGTCGACTGTGAGCGTCGCGTCAGTGGCCCTCTCTTGACTGCTGTCCTGCTTGCCTTGGGGTGCGGTACGGTGCGGTGCGTTGCGCGTCAATTGGAGCCCAAGTCTCTGGTCGGTCCATTTTTGGGAGGTGGGCCATCGTTGAGCCAGCGTGAGCAGTCAAGGGGCGTTGCGAGGAGCGGGGGCATGGGTCCATGGTGTCCTTGGATGGGTCCATGAGCCCATGCCCACCCACACCGCTTGTGGCCAAAATAGGAGCCAAGGAATAGCCAATCCCGGCGCAATCCTGGCCTTCTGGCTAGCCCCGGCCTTGGAGTGCCCCATTGGGCAGCTGCTCCATGTCGGGCGTGCTGGTGAGGCGGCCATTGGTCGCTTAATCAAACCCAGCCGACCCCTGCTGCGTTTCTTCCATGCGTTGTCATCCCCGGTCGTCGAAGAAAAGAGAGCTGTGGTAGAGAGGGTGGGTGATGGTGGTTGTATACCATCCTCCATCCCATCATCCTATCATAGCTATGCACTGGCACGCCCTCCAAAACGGCTTCTTCCACCCCACCCCCTTCACCCGCCCCACCCACCACTATAACACGCACGCCCACTTGCACACACCCTCATCCCCTGATGGTTCTGCCTGTCCTGTGGTGTGTCTGGAGTTTAGAGGACTCATCAGTTTTTTCCCTCTCACTCTTTTACCCTTCTCTGACGAGGCGCGGGTTCCTAAAGTAGCTCACTCTAGGCACACCACGCCCCTACCCACTCCCCCCTGGCCTTGGGTGGCCTGCGAGTTGCAGGACAGAACCAGCAAGTCAAAGGCTCCGGGGAACTTGTCGATACTCGACATTGCACCGTTGTCCACCGCT
The DNA here is from genome assembly GCA_013406985.1 of Calonectria crousiana. NCBI lineage: Eukaryota > Fungi > Ascomycota > Sordariomycetes > Hypocreales > Nectriaceae > Calonectria > Calonectria crousiana. The sequence goes on along the minus strand of VTGD01000172.1, from coordinate 75,918 downwards.
TTGCTGCGCTCTCATCCCAAGTAATTCATGCCTCCGAGATCCCTGTGACAGGGGGTCTTTGCGCGCTGGCCAGCTTCAACCTACTCCATATCAGAACCATCTCTCCCATCTCTCTGTCCTTTTTCCCTCCTCCAATAACCCTGGACGGGACTTGATTATACCTGGCACTTGTCTACTCACCTGCCAAAAGCCTCCGCCTCCTGTCTCCTGAGTTCCGTCCCATCCCATCCTGATCCATTTGCCCATCTTTGCATACCCACTCCAGATCACACCTTGGTCTCCATCCCCATAATCTTGGTTCAAATACTCGCTCCCCTGCTCCCCTTTGTCTCCCCCCCGTCGCTCGTCTGGCACACCCATCCTCCGATCGATCTCGCCTTCTTTCCGCTCCCAGGCCTGTCTGTACTCGCGTTTCGCGTTTTCCCAAGGTTCGTAACCATTGTCAATTACAAGATTTCCAAACACAAGAGTAAAGGCGAAATCGGCCAAGCTGGCTGCTTCTCTTGATTTCCGGTCGTTTTTTTCCCTCGTCAAATCAAACAACCAGCTAAGCGGTATTGCCACCCCCCCGTCGCGTCTTTTCCCCCCCGTCTTTTTCGCTGGTAGTCCGCGAGAACCGGGTTGCTTTATCATCATTGCCGCTCCGAGCCTAGCCCGCCTCACCCGTGCAATCCTAGTCTCTCACCAGGGGATGTCCACTTAACCACCTCCCCAGACCCGGTGCTGTCAAGGGGAAAATAAAACATCAACGCGTCCGACCTTGAGCTATCTTTTTTCTTGTCGCCCATCGAACTTCTTCATGTTCGTGGTTTACTAATGGGTCTTCTCTCTATGCAGCATCATCCGCAGCACCAGCAACAGGGTCCGCCGCCTTCCCAACACCTGCACTCGCGACCCCCGAGTATTGTTCACCAGCAGCATCAGGCCCAGGCACACCCACCACCGCAGCAACATCAAGGCGCGTACTCTTCAACGCATCCGCTTCCACAAGCATATCAAACCGGCGGCCAAGCCACCAGCAACCAGGACAACCTCAACTACTACAACCACCCAAGCCCTTACAGTACTCCCGGTGCCACCAGCGGATACACGTCCGCAGGTACGTCTTTCTCTGCTGCCCTCTGGGCAGCCAAATTCTCGCGTCGCAATTCACAATGGCTAACACTTGTCGCAGACACCTCCGAAATGATGGCCGCAGCTCAAATGCCGAGACCCCCCTACCCTCCTATGTCATACCATACGCCTCAATCCAACTCTCCAGCATCAGTCGCCTCCCCATCTCAACATGACCAGCACAGGAGCATTTACGGCCAACCGCCGTCGCAGCATATGCAGCAGTCGATGTACTACCCTCAGAACCAATACCAGCCAATGCCTCCTCAGGCGACTCAGTCTCCGTACGCGCAACATGCGCCACACCCTCAGCAGTCCATGACCTCCCAGCCAAATATGATGATGTCGCAGACTGCTCCCCAGAACCAAATGACACAGCACGCAGCCCAGCATGCGCATGCTGGCATGACAGGCAGCCCCCGACCCAAGATCGAACCTCAGGTCCCTCTCCAGCTCCAGAAGCCTCAGTCTTCGCCCATGGCACAGGCGCATCACCCTCAGAACGGCGCTCAGCTCCAAAGCCCTGGAAACGCCACCCCAGGGGTTAACCCCAACGCTGCCCCCGGGCCCATTCCCGCAACAACCCCTCTAGTGGTCCGGCAGGACGGCAACGGCGTTCAATGGATCGCCTTTGAATACTCCAGAGATCGCGTCAAGATGGAGTACACCATCCGCTGCGACGTCGAGTCTGTCAACATCGATGAGCTCTCCCCCGAGTTCAAGCAGGAGAACTGCGTTTACCCCCGAGCTTGCTGCCCCAAAGAGCAATATCGCGGAAACCGTTTGATGTACGAGACTGACTGCAACCGCGTGGGTTGGGCTCTTGCACAGCTAAACATTCCTCTTCGAGGCAAGCGAGGTCTCATCCAGCGCGCCGTTGACAGCTGGCGCAACAGCAACCAGGACCCTCGACTCCGAAGCCGACGAGTGCGCCGTATGGCCAAGATGAACAACAGAAAGCAGGTTCAGGCATCGCCGCACCCCGGTGCTGCTCACATGCCCGGACCTGGCGGGCCTTCAGGGATGCCCGGTGCTCCTGGCCCTATGGGACCCGGCGGCCCAACCATGGGCAAGCCTGGCCTGGGTAGCATGGGTCAGCCTATGCACCACCACCACACCGGAGGTCACCCCGATGGTGCCCCCGGTGGAGGAGATGAAGTTGGTATGTTCCACCAGATGTGATTTAAGAACCCTCGCATCTTCACTGGACTTGATTTGCTTTTCTACGCCTCCAACACCTCACACCATCACCATCCTTGCTTCATAAAAACTGCTTTATCCGACATATGTTGTGTTGATTAATTGATACCAAAATCCTTTTTCTCCTGTCTTACAAAATTTCCCTTACACACGTCTATACCTGTATCTTGCCTATTTATTTGTTGCTTTGCGTTTTTTTTTGACGTTTGGGAATGGGTTTGTCACCTCCTTGTCGTTGTTAAATAGCACGGGTCGTCATTACTTACTGCACCGCCATCTATACAGCATGCCGCAGTGGCACGAGGGGTCATCAGGAACTCTTTTTTGTTGGCACAGTTCTGTACATTACCATAAAGTCGCACACAGTTGCTGCTGCTGTTAGTTGTTTGCTTTGCTGCTGGGTTTACGCGACTCCTAGACGAGTTCAATCTGCCTTCAGGCCTCATTAAGTTGCTTGGCTTCTGTCTGATTTTCAGACTCCTTCACATGTTTGAGGGGCCTTCGGGTCACTCTCCCTTGCTTGTTTGCTTTGCTTTGCTTGTTGACCTTTGTTTGCTCGCTCCGCGCCCTTCGTCTCACCTCACTTCACACACAAATCACCACTCCGTAACCTAATTGAAGAGAGATGAGCTAACGCGGTGGCATCTAGGCGATGGGGATTCGTATGAACACCATCATCACCAGGCCCCCACTGCTCAAACCCCGTCCGGCGGTAGCGACGACGTGAGACCGGCTCACGTATTCACTGGATACAATAACCAAGGCTATCCCGCTAGTGGCTCAATGTCTCACATGGCTCCCCACGCCAGCGGCGCGGTTTCCGCCAAGCGCCACAGTCGTTCCGATGAGCCCGACGATCTATTTCCCGATATTCCGGAAGCCAAGAAGCGCAAGTTTATCCTTGTCGAAGATAATGTCAGGGGTTCCCGTCTCCGTGTGCGTGTAACCCTTGAGGGTGTCGACACCAACGAGATCCCCGATAGCTTCCGCAAGGGTGCTAGTGTCTTCCCCCGCAGCTACTTCCCTCGTGAGATGCAAAGCCCCCCCCCTAGTGCTACCGGTTCGCGCTTCTTTGAAGAGGACCAGGATGACGATGGCATCGAGGAGACCGAGGGTCGTGATGCTAGCCGTCGTGGTGCTCAGCGAAATGCTAAAGAAATGGTCAAGGTCCCTATGGGCGAGTCTCAGGGCGAAATTGCCATTCCTCGTATGAAGAAGGCGACGCGCGGCAAGGAGGTCCGCCTCAACGATCTTGGTTACCGCATGGCCTGGCTCCAAAGCCGAGTTTTTGCGGGTCGAACAGTGTTCCTCCAGCGTGCCCGTAAGTGATCCGTACCAATGATGGCGTGCATTAAATGTATACTAATAATCATGTCAGTGGACTGCTACCGCAACAAGACTCGGGCCGCCATTGAGAGCATCATGCAGGATGTCAAGACAGTTGCACCTCACTACGAGACCCGAGTAGGGAAGCGACGCTGGAACGAGAGGATGCGTCGAGGAGAGAAGAAGGATGACGAGTAGTTTCATCATTTTGATTCCTCTGGTTTTCCTATCCGGCTGTTTTACTTCCTTATATCATTGGCACTGGGGATAAAAAGATTGCACTTGTCTGGCTGTGTTTATCGTTTTGTTTACGATACCATTCTGCGACGGCGATGAAGATGACGCCTCCTTACTTTCTCCTTCTTCAACTTATATACCAAGAGCCACCGCTTCTCTCTGGCATGGGCCCTGTATACTGGATGACTGGCCATCCTGGCGATTTTCTTCACCGTCTTTTTTTTCTCCCTTTTTCTTTCTTATGCAGCACTTTTTTCTTCTCTTTTATTTCTTCATCGATGCTGCGTCACTTGGGGTTAATATTCATCTACTCTCTGTTGTGATTTGTGTATACTAAAATCGAAACATAGAGGGAGGATGGACATGCTCTTGGCCTGAAGACGTTGACGTCGATAATGGTCTGTTGAATATTTGTGGTAGAATCTCCCAAGACACTTTGTCTATGTGGTCGATTCGTCTCCACTGAGGGTTGGCTTTAGATAGATTTCTGAGTTTATAGGGAGGGAGTATGAGGATCTTGCATATATTGGCTGGGAGGACAAGGGGATGAATGACTTGAAAGGATGATGATAATAATGTGGCATAGGCTAGGATGGCATTGGCTAGCTTTGCGGTTTGTTTTGCGCACGTGCTTTTGTTGATAGACAAAGTCGCATTTTCTTTCACATATAATTCAGTCTTCATTGTTGTTTCACATTTGACCTCTTCCTCTTGATTGTGAATGTGATGGGATATTGCGATCTTCAACGGCTTGAGCTATTTCAGGTACCGCCTTGTGGCTGCGAAGCTAGTCGGGCTCTAACCCTGTTTAATAGGTGGCTTGCTTCTTGGCTTGCCGCCAAGATGACGGCTCCTCAAAGCTGAGTTGGAGTGTGAAGACTGAGATGCTGAATTCGTTGCCGTGGCGTTGGTGGCATGGATCCACAAATCGGGCCCTTGGCGAGTGGCGGTTTTGCGCTGATAACTCACGGGTGCGTAATTGCGGACAAAGAATGTGCAAATGAGAGGACAAGAATACAATCGAACACTGGAGAAAAAAGGGTGGGAAAACTGGTCCTGCACAGGCTTGCACGAATGAGCCAAGTGAGTGGGCGTGCGGAGCTGGTTGATGATGTGAATACAACGAGCGGCAACGTCGGTTGACTTCTATTTTCGTATTCGGGCATGATCGATGACCGCTCTGCTTCTATTTAAGAACTGGCCCATGTGTTCTATTTTTTTGTTGTTGAAAAAACCGTGTGTTTTAATGGTCTGTCATGTCGTGATTACTCAATAATGAGATGTCGTGTACGAACGGCATGAAACCTGCTGGGCAAGTGACGGGCGCCGCAGTTACCGCCACAAATTTCTATGATGATGCGGCAATGAAATCTATGGCAAGTGTTGGAGAGAGAATAGAACCATTGTGCTTGCTTGTAGTTTGACAAGGAAGTGAAGTACTTTCACGATTGCCTCAGCGGTGGTTACAACCGCAACGAAGCAACACTGCCAAATGTACAGCATTGTAAAATGCCCTGGCATATGTTGTAGGTGATACACTTTAGTGCCGCAGGATAGTTGGAGGCGTTGGTCTTTTGCAGTTGACGGAGTGTTTGGGATTTATTTTAGATGTATGTGTTGAAATATGCATGTATGAGTTGGGCAGAGAGCCTGTATTCAAGATCAGGCTGCGTGATATTGGCTTGTATACATACTTGCTATTTGATTTCCTTCGTCTAATGCCAGGCTTCTTCGGTCTTTTTTAAATGACCGCGCGACCAGTTTTCATTCACCTGGGTGTTGCAGCAACCCAGCAATTTTGCCTTGAAAAATACGGTTGGATACTGCTCTCAATGGGAAAAGGAAGGAATCATAAATGTTGTCTTGGGGTCATTTACTCATTTATTGAGCTTGCTCTTGCGGCTTGAGTATATTGACGAACCGGAATCAAGGTACTTGAACTCTTGATTCAATTTTTGGTTATTATTGTTGATTGCGGCTTCTTATGTGTAGACGATGAGTTGGAGACGAACCGAAAGTGAACCAATTGTTACCGTGCTCATTTAATTTTGCTCCGCTTCTCTACCCAAGACTGATAATGGCTCATTCGCTTCGTTTTATTTCACTCGTCTAAACGTCGTGTCTCGAACCCGTGCGGTACTTCATGTATGAAATTGTGGAATTCGTGGATGATAAGGACTGGAATGAAGGTTATACACGCCCCCTCCGCCAGACGCACCACGAATACTGCCTAGGGGGTGCAATCACCACGAACAAAATTTTATAAGAATAGCGCTTGTTCTGGTAGATAGTGCCGTCAAAGGTGCGCTCTACATGCTTGAATGACTTCCGGACAAGTTCTTAGAAAGAAGAGGGTCTACAGTAAGAGGAATGGTATGCGAGTGAATGGGAATTGGTGATTGTGCCACTAAAGGTCATGCCTTAGTTGCGCGTGACACCATCTTGACTTATAATGATCTAGCTGTATTGCATGACTTGATCCTCACATTCAAGGTGGGGGGTTGAGGCCTATTTATCCTGCGACAGATCTCCTGGAAAGATCTCTTGCTTCATGGGTTCTATTTGTAACAAGCTTCTCTGCTTGCTATAAGCAGCCTTGGGTTACCTACGAGTGGCTGAAGGGAGAAGGTGGTGACGAGAGTCATTCACAACATACCAAGGGAGACGAAGTTGTATTCGTCGCTGGACTTCCGAACTGGGCCATTCCTTTTTGAATTTTAAGAATGTAAAGGGCTGAGGCAATGGTAAGAACGGATAGGACGGCCCGGATGATAGCGTGGATGGAGGTGGGATGGATTGTGATGAGTTAATCGGGTCGTATTGTAAATAAGAAATAGTGAGCTACAGTATCCGAGTCTGTTGCGTATGTTGCTGACGAGTAGAATTTGCGACCCACGTTTAGTTGATTTACTTCTGAATTAAAAAACAAGCTGCAGGCTCAACCAGGTGATCCAGGAACCAAGCCACAAAGGTGGCATACAATTAGAGTACGTTTAGTTGATAATAGTAAACCCTCGAGGCGTACCAAGGGTTCAAGTTCAGAAATGCCCCGGGTTCAAATCACGGAATACATATAGTGTCGTGATGGATCTGGGACATTGGTTCTGTATGTGTCGTGACGAAACCGGACAGAGCCTTGGAAATCGATTGTGGTTGTGAAAGGACTAGCATGTACTGTGGCATGTTCGGACTGTGTAGGCTACACAGTCGTTGCCTGTTGGGAAAATGGCTTACAGGAGTTTTGAGCGCCTCTGTTGTTGGGCGTGTTAGGAAGAGACATGGCCCGCAGGTTTCTCAAGTTCATTCAGCGACACGTTTTCCGGTGTATTCCAGCTTACGGACCAATACTAGGGCGGGCAAGCTGGGACATGCAACGCTTGGTAAGAATATTTCAATGCAACGGTGTGTGGGATTGATATGTGGCATGGCTTGCATCATCACACCATCTATCTTAGCGTGCAGGTTGATGATGGGCACCCTTGAAGGGCAGCTCTGGGATTTGAGTTGGGTATCCCTGCTGGAAAGCATGGGAGTATGCGGGGGAAATGGTTGGAGATTGAGGCCCGCGAGCATGTATCGGTATCGGACAGGGAGCGAAGCGCAGGCATCTCGTGTTTGGACCAGAAGCGTCGATCACTGGGGGTGGAAATAAGTTGGGTATTACATGTAGGTGACATGACGTGACAGGACATGACAGGACATGACAGGGCATGATGAAAGGATTATTGCATGTGAGAGCTGCACAGTGAGAAGCGCAATGTTGTGAGTTGAGCGGTGATTGGAGCATGGTGAGATTGCAACACGACCAGCAGGGCAATAAAAACCTGGCAGCTGCATCAGAGGTGGTGCTGGGAGCTGAGACTTGGCACAAAAGAAGCTTTTTAAAGCCCGTCGGTCGGGCGCGGATAAACAAGGACGAAACTTGGTGACAAGAAGGGGAGCTGACCAACCCTAACCCTGGCCTTCCCTGCAGGGCGATTTGTCTCCACCAGTTGGTGAATCATGTTCAGATCCTTTGCCGCAGACCCTTGCTGCGGCTGAGTTTGTGTTTTGGCCGTGGCTTTTTTTCCCCCCTCCAGCTGAGACTGTGCTGGTGATTCATGAGGGAGGGGGATGAGAGGAGAGGCGAGGATAGGAGAAGAGGGGAGGGGTGTTTGGAACAGGGGCGCGTGCAAGGACTGAGATGGCGAGACCGAAACAGAAGCAGAGACAGAGAGAGAGAGACAGAGACAGACAGACAGAGACAGACAGACAGAGACACAGAGACACAGGCAAGAACCGACAAGGCTCTAAAAAAAGACGAATAGGAGGAGGAGGCTGTCTGAGGCGCTGTCCTTGGAATCCGGCCAGGCCTTGGCTAGCTCGTCCCGGAGTGGGTTGGCCAACTAGCTGGGGTCAGTGACAAGCCACTTTGGCAACTCCTCGCAGGCCGTGGTGCTCCCCTCACTCACTCCTACATACACCCGCGAGCGCTGAGAAGGACCAGGAGAGACAAATAGCCAGCAAGGGACCGTCGTCAATCCTCGCCGAAAGCAACCGAAGGCACCCAACCAAGCCAGGCCTGGCATATCGCCAGCGCGCCGAGCCAGCCACCATGGCATACAACCCCTTCTCCAGCCCCTATAGCCACGGCCAGGCATATGGCCAGAGCCAGCAGCAGCCGCCGCCGTCGCAGCAGCAGCAACAACAGCAGCAACCGCAACAGAATGTCTTCGCTGCCGAACTTGAGGCCCCGTTCTACCCTCCCGCCCCGACCGGCTCTCACCAGGCCGCCGACGGGAGCTATGCCTTTGAGATGCCGGCCGAATCTGCCGCTCCGCTCAAGAAGGATGAGGGCGAGCTGAAGCCTGCCAAGGATGACAAGGCCGAAACCTCAGCAGGCCAAGCCAATCCATGGCCATTTTATTTGGACGTTTCTGGATCAAAGCCTGCAGGTGATTCCTCTGCAAAAACTAGCAATCAGCAGCAGCAGCGCCATGATCATAGTCCACCAGCGGCGGCGGCGGCGGCGACGGCGGCGACGGCGCATACAGCGACTGATCGTCATGATGCGCCGCCTCAGATCCCTCACTCAACGCGCCCACCAACGTCAGGGCCGTCCAGCCCGAACCCGGGGCATCAGGTCTACTCTCCTTATCCTGCACCGCTGAACCTGGCCCATCGCCCTGCCAAGCCGGCGTCACCTTCACCTCCCTCCTTCAAGCCGTACTCGCCTCCCGCGACCGAGGATGCTGGTTTCGCGTCGCCCGTTGCCAGCCCGCCCTTGGGCGTCAACAGGGCGAACTCGCACTCGACAACTCAATCAACCGCAAACTCAGTTTCGTACCAGCCTTACAGGCCATTGTCTCCTCAGCAACCCGGGGGAAGCACGGCTGCCGTAGCCGGAGCGGCGGTGGCTGCTGGAGTTGCGGCCGGCGCTGCTTCAACCACCACCCCGCCCCCTGGCATGGCGCCTCACCGGCACTCCGTCGGCGCCGCGTCGATTCAGGCTTACACCCCGCCAGGGGCAACCCCCCCCGTGCCCGATGCGAGTGCTAGCTCTCGGCCTCCCACGGCTCCTCTCTCCGGTCCGCCGACGGCCCCTCCCGCGGCGGCTCCGACCGCTTCGCCGGTTGCCCATGCGGCCGCGCCTGGCAGCATGCCCGTCGCAGCATCCGAAGCCGCCCCTCTCATGGCTCCTACACCCATGACTGCTCCCGCGTCACCTGCTCCGCCCATCCATCATGCTGTTTCCCCCATAACTCCTGGCCAACACCCTTTCGCGGTACCAGTGGCTGGGTTTGCTACACCAGCACCCGTCCCTGCTCCCACGCCAGTGCCGCAACCGGCCCCGACTCCCTACCACCCATCTGGGACTCCCGCGCCCAACGCCGGAGTACCGTTCCCGCAGCCGCAGTACGCTGCTCCCGTCACTGCTCCTAGCTATGCCTCAGGTCCGGCGCCCAGTCCCCCAGTCCAATCGCCGGGAGCTGTCCCGCCAAGCTACCCCCCAACCTCGCCAGCTGGAGCACCTCAACATCAGCAGCCGGTGTACTCACCACCCGCCAACACGGAGTACAACATCCCCCAGCCCACATATGCGCCGGCAGCTACTCCCCCAGGACCGGCGGGCGCACCAACGGCTCATCAGCAACCGGGCCAGGCAGGGTTCCAGCAGGTTCCTCCGCCGCAGGCGCCTCCAGCACAGCCCTTGCCCACCAAGACAGAACCGCAGCCTGCTTGTGATGCGGTGCCAACATCACCTCCTCCGCCGTACTCGCAGATGGTTCCTCTTGGGCCAGCATCGCAAACTCCTCCTGCTGGACAGCCGTCAACGTTCCCAGCCCCTTCACCTGGATTAGTTGCCCCTGGCCAGACTCCTCCTCACCACACTCCTCCGCCTGGCCATGGTCAACAATACCCAGTTCATCATCCTCCTCCCCCAGGGCAGTTTGCTCCTGGCACGGTGCCTCCTGGCCATCCTCATCCTGCTGGTCATGTCTCTTCGCCCGGCCAAGCGCATCCTCCGGGTCAATATCCCCCGCCTGGACATGCCTCTCCTCCGGGTCAATTTCCCCCTGGAGTTCCTCATCCCCCCGGGCAAGCACCTGCTGGCTATTTCCAGCCTCCAGGACATGCACCTGTGCCCGGGCAAGCACCCCCTCCGGGACAATACGCCCCGCCAGCTCATGCTCCTCCTCCAGGCCAATATCCTCCCTCAGGTTACTATGCCACGTCTGGTCACGCTCCTCAGGTCTCGGGACAGGTGCCATACTCCCAGTACCCAGCACAACCCACCTACGCGGCAACTGGGACAACTCCAGGACAGACACCAGGGCATGATCTTCACGGTCTTTCCGTGCCCCCTCTGCCCCCGCGTCCAGTTTCTTCCAACGGCCCTCACCCCAACATGCCTTCCGCAGGCTTTGGCGCCCACGCGGGCTACAACCCTGCCAACTTTCCTCCTCCCCCCAAGACGTATTACAATCCACCACCGCAGGCCCTGGCGGCGGCGGCGAAGCCGGCATCAGGAAAGCTGTTCACGAGCGCCAACGCAAAGAAGCTCTTTGACAAAACCAACCAACTCCTCGAAACCAAGGTGGCACCGATGTTGCAGGGAGCCGTCGACTCCAAGTACAAGCCCGCGCATGGCCACCACCAGCAGACTCCCCCCGCGCAACACCAGGCTCAATTCCAGGGGGCACCCGTTCCTCAGTACTACGGAGCTCAAGGAACTGGAACACAGCCTGGCGCACAGGGGTCGGGTCATGGCTGGCAGCAGAGATGGTGAGGGAGTGTATACTATTTGAAAGTGGGAAACGCAATTTTGTAAATTTGAGGCTACAGTATTTGTTGGATCGGATTTGTACCAACTCGTTTTTTTATTTTTATCTTTAATTTTTTTTCTTTTGCATTCTGAAGAAATCATAGAGCGAGCGAGCATAACTAGACATTTACACTAGCATATAACTGAGTTGATGGCAACCGGAATTGAGACTTCGTTAGAACTATGCAAAAAAAGAATGAAAGAAAAATACCAAAGCTATCTAGTCTACCCAGCAACTTTCGCTCATGCCGACTAGCCGGCCGCAATCATCGAAGTGAAGCCTTGCGTGCGTCAGAAAGCTTCGGCCAGGGCTGTAATGATGTAAGAATCAGTCCACCTGTGGTATTTATGCCTACGAATGGAATGAGCAGTGACGATGAACTACAGGAACGATGTTTGTTTCACTTGAATGGAACTTTTTCTTTTTCTTCTTCTTCTCCTCCTTCTCTTTCATCCCATTGACGTCAGTGTCTCGCTGCTTGATATGCTAGATTGCTGGAATCTCGGGCCGCCGAGCCACGTGAAGCAGCATAGAAGATGGCAGGTGGCCGTGGCGTAGCTGGAACACGCACGTGTGGCCATGCCCTGAAGATGGGCATGCATCTGTTTGAAACACCAAGTGTGCTAATGGGACAAGGCACAACCGAGTACGATGCTCGCATGATGAATGCGGCTCCCCTCTTTCTCTCTCTCAGTTCCGAAACAACGGATGCACTGGAACACCCAAGAAGAAAGGGAAAAAAGAACGCACGCATAGTCACACAGCGCACTTTTTGTTCCGCCCCCCCCCCTTCTTTTAGGTCAGTCGGCACCCTCGGCCTGGGAGGCTTAGCGCCCTGTATCCCGCTTCTCAAGGCCGCTGCGGCGCGGGCTAGCAGCATCGCGGAACCTGGTGCATCCGATGGGAAGGAAGGAAGCATTGACTTGGGGGGAAGGGGGTCGTGCAGGGAGGGGACTCCACTGATAGGGTCAACCATAATAATTCAAGACGGCATTGCGGGATTCTACGGGTTTGGTGCGGATGTGCCGCCTGGCCAGGCCGGGCCAGGCCAGGTTTTCCCCCTCCGAAGGAGAGAGAGAGAGGGAGGGAGCTGAGCAGGGGGAGCAGAGCCTCGGCCGGACTGGACTGGGGAGGGGTGGTGAGATGGGCGATTGCCGCGGGGCTATTTTCAGGTTGCACGCTTCGTATGCGAGCGATGCATGGGATCGGGCGAATGCAGAGCCTTGCCACAAGATGATACGGGAGGGGGGGATGTTACGGTTGGCTGGCAGGCAGGCAGGCTACACTTTGATGCGGCGCCTCGCACATGGTGTGCGGTTGCAACCGCCGTATAATCATTTCCCTGAGGGCGTATCATTCGCTGCGCACCGAGGCCATGGCTGGCCTCGAAATTGGCGTGCTGAGAAGGGAAAAAAAAAAGGCTGACTGGCTGGCTGGTTGGTTGTTTTCCCCCTTTCAACTTCAGGTGGAAGACGGACTACTTGCTCCACGCTTGGGGGCCGGCCCTCCGTCGAGGCGGATGGGTTTTGTGCCTGGCGTTGCATTTGGGTAGGACGAACTCTTCCCTGTCTCAATTGTGCTGTCTATAGCTGAAAAGCCAATGCGGAGAACCAGAAGAAAGTTTAAAAAGGGGGCAGAGGGACAGAGTGACATTAATCCTCCGTCAAACGTCGATTAAGAGCTTGTCTTTGTCTGCAACCGGGCTCAGACACCAGCAAGTAGAGAGAAGGAGAGAAAAATACGAAAGATGACGGAGGTGACGGTGAGGGGAAAAGAGCTGGAGCTAGAGCTAGAGCAACACAAGGTCTTGATTAGTTCCCATGACCTTGACGATGCAAGGGAATGGCCTGGAGCTAGGATGTCACTTCAGGCCCGATGTTTGCTTTGGCAAGGTGGGACATTCAACAGAGGGAAAAAAAAAAAAAAAGGAAAACTGCCGTCGTGTCGTGTCTAGAGCACAGTCCTGAATAAGCCAGGTAGAGACATGTCAAACGCTTCGTCTTCCCCCCTCTCTCTTTCTTCATCTCGACTGGGTGCAGGTACTGTTAATAAAAAAAAAAAGTGGACATAAGAGGATTTTATGCTGCTGCGTTTGATACATTAATCAGACGGGAACGGGATGGATGATGGATTGGCGGGATGAGATGTGACAGCGGGGGTGCGCTGCTAATAATATCGCCGGCACCGCGTACTGGGCCGCACTGGACCACACCGTGGTCGGGGGTATGCCGTGGCATTGCAGCATGTCAGTCTGTATCGGCGTGTCGATCTGCTGGTCTGGATTTGCATGGGTCATGTCTGTGTTGTGTCAGGACGTGGGCGGGCTTACACCATCATGCCAGGTTTGGGGGTGACGGCCGAGCGAGAGACCAGGGATCATGTGGACAACGTTAGGAAAAAGAAAAGATAGAGGGGCATTGCATCAGAAAGAAAGGAAAAAAAGTAAAGAAAAAAGGAACACAAACGACGATTGATTGCAACTGTTGGATATGCGCCGACATGTCCAATTTGTCCACCCAACCTGCGGCCATCTGTCAATGGGTTGCAATGTCGTGTCACCCTCTTTTCTTTGCCGCCCGCAGGACGCCCTTCCCCTCTCATTTACAAGACTTGCTCAAATCTGATAGGTAGGGTGGCCAAAGACATGCAAGACCAGATGCGGAGGAGGAGCCACAGGTTGGCAAACAAAGTGCCCAGGCCGGGGGGAGAACACGCAAAAGACGCAGCCGCCTTGCAAAAAGCAGAGGTGTCGGCATGGCTGTTGTTGACGTCTGTGAGTCGTCCACCGTGTCTTGCCCCTGTACAAATCACAACTGCGGGGCATCTCACTGGGTGTCGCCTAGGCGCCTCTTTGCACGATGCCTGTTGCCTTGCAGTGCGCGCTTCTTGGCACCAAGCTACGGCGCCATGTTTCCGGGAGGCAGTAGGGTTGCCAGACAGCCAAGGGTCGGAGTCGATCATAGCGTGCGCCCTGCTGCTGCAAACCACATCGCCTGACCCAGGCTAGCCACCGAAGCAAGCTCCAGTTACAGGGCATGGGCGCGGTCATGCCGTTTCTGTGCGTACTACTCCGAGCTGCTGGCCGGCCCGGCCGATCTCAAAGCCAGCCGACAGAGGCGAGAGTGGGAAGGGAAAATGGCTGGCGCGATGGCGCCTTGGTCTGCCGGAGTCCAGTGCTCAATAAAGAGGGAGGGGGAAGGGGGACGCTTTGAATCATGGATTTCATGACAACGACATAGCGATGGAAAAGGAAGGGTTCCATTTGTTCCAGGCTAGTCAGCGACTCAGTTCGGAGGGTGGCTAGGCGGTCTGGTGGCGGTGGGCTGCCGACTCAGGGCACACTCGCTTGAGGTGTCCATGCGTCGTCTGCCCCGGTAACGTATCCATGCTGCTGGGGAAGATGATGAAATTGGATCATAGCACGTAAGAATACATTGCAACACAAAACGGAGATGGGTGAGGAATCAAATGTTAAATGAAATAAGTCAGGAGGTTGTTGCGCATGTCTGCGTAGCAGCAGGCCGAATAGGTGCCGAGTAACACGAGCGGTGAATAGCCACATCGCGGCAGGCCAAGAAGCAAAAGAAAAGAAAGACGACGTCGGGCTGCTCCGTGGGACGTGAAATAAGGCAATCAGGATGGGAATCATGCATCAATCTCTGATGTTACCCGAGATTTATCAACCGACACAATTGCATGTCTCCCTCCCTTTGCAATGGAGACGTAGCCTGTGTGCCTCATCTTACTCGGTCGTTGCCTCTTCTCCACTTTTTGAGCTGCTGTCATGTCCAGTAAATAGTGGGTGAAGGGCGCCTGGTGAGGAGGGATGAGGCAACCTTTTTTTTTTTTGGTGCGTGTCTGTGTGCCAGAAAAAGGGCGCGCCGTTGCCGAACATCGCGGAATTTTAGGGGTGGGATTGGCGAGCGTGATGAGCTATACAGCCGCCCATTTCGGTCCTGGCGGATGCTAATCAGTGCCGATTCCGTGGGCGCGGCGGCAACGATGCGCACTCCCCGGTCTTGGTTGTTGGTTGTGGTGGTGGTGAGGCACCCATCAATAGCAGCCTGGACTAGGAGACGAGAGCCCTCGCTCGCTTTCGCTCTTGTTGCCTTTGCTCCCCGCCGTCGCCAACGCCGCCATTGCCTTCTTGACTCTGGTGTAACGCGTCCACTGATTGAGGGGATGTGGTATTGCTCCGAGCGACAAGGAACAGGATAGTTTGATGGAAGGACAGGACGAAGGAAAAAAGGAACACATGCACGCACGTCCCGTCGCATCAAATGGTTAACCCAAGGGAACACCTAGGACCAAATAGCACCCCTGGACAAGCATGATAATAAGCCCCAGCCTGCAGCAGCCCAAGGCGCCCAGGCCAGGCCGATGCCCAAAAGGCCCAGCCCCAAAAGAAAGCCCAGCCGCAGCAAGCACCACCCAGTCAATAGCAGTTAGGGACCTGGACACCCTGTAAAACGCAGCGGCCTGTTACTGGTTATAGCTCGCTAACAGGTAGGTAACCTGTCCTCTGGACACACACCCACAAGCCCGCAGCCCGCATCCGCACCACGCTCACCCGACCGGGCGGCTGGCTCAGGCGCAGGTTCAACCCGCCCCCAAGGGCCAAAGGCTGCTCCCTCAAATTCCTCTCCCTTCGCCTCAGTCCTTTCCTTTTTCCCTCCTCTCCTCCTCCTCCCTCCCCCACAACCACCATCCACTCCCACCACTTCCACGACCGACCACGCCGACGGTCCGTTTCTCAGCTTTTATTCCATTTTTTTTTCCTGCTGAGATCTTTCCACCTTGACCGACGAGAATCCTCAATTCCCGCCGTCACCCACCACCGACCGCCCCAAATTGTTCCTTGCTTCCCTTCTCATAGCTCCCTCGGCCACCACCACGAGCATACGCGTTTTTGACCGCCTCCACCTACCAGGAACTCGTTGCAGGTTAGTCTTCACCTTTACCTTTTTGCTTTCCCTCACCCACCACCACCACCGCCGCTTTTGCGTTTGCGTCTGCATCTGCGTTATACTCCTCTCCCACACGAGCCTATTGTCCGTCGTTTCCTAAACCCGGCTGCTACTGCAAACGCGTTTTTCTCACCTGACCTTGAGAGGCACCAGCCTGTCGAGCTGGGGCCCGTTTGTACATCTCGACTTGCGTCCGAGATTGCCTTGTGGCGTTGCCCGTTGCCCACCGCCCTTGGCAAACCTGATTTTTGTCCGCCGCCCATTTTGCCCCTCTCACTCATCACTTCGTCATCATTCATCGATTCACTCCTGTCCTTCTCCACCGGCCCCCCTTTGCCCATTCATATCTGACCTGAAATAGCCACATCCGGCTCGCAGTTTGAACTCTCCATCTACACAAATTTTCACCCAAATTTCTTTTAATCTCCATCCTCGCGAGGACGGAGCACCACAACCGACAAGATGACTACCATGGTATGCTTAACACAGCCACGATGTGCCTTCAGCTTATCAATCCACAAATCAAGCTGAGTTGGCTCGCCGAGTGCAACCAGAGCTCCGAATCCTACAGTGCTTCGGCGCCATGTGCTGCACTCAGGTTTCTGCTTCTGATTTGGCTAGATTTTATGGATTTTTAGCTCAGCGGCTCCGTCGTGTACCCCTCCGCTAGCACACGGTTTTGCTAACCACTCACGACAGGATCTACGCGTCGGTAACAAGTACCGCATTGGTCGCAAGATTGGCTCCGGTTCTTTTGGCGACATTTACCTTGGCACCAACATCATCTCTGGTGAGGAGATTGCTATCAAACTTGAGTCTGTCAAGGCCAAGCACCCCCAGCTTGAATATGAGGCTCGTGTGTACAAGTCCCTGGCTGGCGGTGTCGGCATCCCCTTCGTCCGATGGTTTGGTACCGAGTGCGACTACAACGCCATGGTCCTGGATCTCCTTGGTCCTTCCCTGGAGGATTTGTTCAACTTCTGCAACCGAAAGTTTTCCCTGAAGACCGTCCTGCTGCTCGCCGATCAGCTTATTTCTCGCATCGAGTACATCCACGCCAAGTCCTTCATCCACCGAGATATTAAGCCCGATAATTTCCTTATGGGCATTGGTAAGCGCGGCAACCAGGTCAACGTTATCGATTTCGGTCTTGCCAAGAAGTACCGAGACCCCAAGACTCACTTCCACATTCCCTACAGAGAGAACAAGAACCTCACCGGCACTGCCCGTTATGCCTCCATCAACACCCACTTGGGTGTGGAGCAATCCCGCCGAGACGATATGGAGTCTCTTGGTTACGTCATGCTCTACTTCTGCCGTGGATCCCTCCCTTGGCAGGGCCTGAAAGCTGCTACCAAGAAGCAGAAGTACGACCGCATCATGGAGAAGAAGATGACCACCCCTACCGAGGTCCTTTGCCGTGGTTTCCCCAATGAGTTTGCCATCTACCTCAACTACACCCGCTCGCTCCGATTCGACGACAAGCCCGACTACAGCTATCTCCGCAAGATCTTCCGTGACCTCTTCGTCCGCGAGGGTTTCCAGTACGACTACGTCTTCGATTGGACCGTCTACAAGTACCAGAAGAACGCCCAGGCCATTGCCCAGGCCGCCGGTCAGGCCAACCCCGAGGATGACGAAAAGGCCCGCGCTTCCCGTGCCGCCGCTGGCCAGGGTGCCCCCAAGCCCAACGCCATCCCTAGCTCCCGTCGCAAGATGCTCGAGCGTGGCGCTGGTGCTGGCGTGGACACTCCTGACACCAACCGCGCCATCGGTGGAAGCGACAGGATGTGAGTGACAAGTTAACCAACCCAGCCCAACCATCAACATTTTCCTTGTAAGGAATCATTTTTCCTTCGAGTGGTTGTCGTGTGTTGAAGTGCCGCTGCCCAAGGGAACCTCTGCTAACAACTTTTGCGCTAACTCAGTGGACGATAAACAGGCTTCGCTCAGCTTCCAAGGGAGCGGGATATGCCTCTGGCAGCTATCGGCCGAAATGATTGAAGGGAGCCAGCGCTAAGCTCGGTGACCCTCGGCAACGGCGACCGACTCTGGCGACATAACCTCAACATCGACAACCGGGCATGATTTTATGCGACACCGGGTTGAACGCCACCACCATGGTCTCTCCAGTGCATTGATCGCAGTCGATATGTTGAGGCCGCGGTCCGGCCTCGCCACTTTTCCTAACGCGTTTGTATCTCGTTCTTCGACGTATCTTGGGGTTCACGACTTCACGCATGGCTCGGGTAAACTCTCAAATGGTTAAAGGATTGTTTTGGTATCGGAAGTTTCCACTTTGGGACATTTTCCGGTGCAGACATTCCTGCCTTTGAGGGCCTTATCTGAACGGCATGTCCGGTGCTCCTCTCGTCTCAGGTGTACCAGACCTGCGGGTTTTGCTACTTGCAATCCGAGGCAATATTGTACTTGGGGGTGCCGGAACCAAGGGCGAAACAAGTTGCCCCAGATGTTGAAATACCAGCCCTTGCCTCAAACGACAAACTTCAAGGTTTTGGTGCTGTGTTTCATCGATGCGGTACAATTGCGTTACTATGAAGCAGGCATTTCTTTATTTATCTTTTCCTTCTGCTTTTATTGTTGCTTGTTCGTTTTTGATGGAACTTTTCC
The DNA here is from genome assembly GCA_013406985.1 of Calonectria crousiana. Classification (NCBI taxonomy): domain Eukaryota; kingdom Fungi; phylum Ascomycota; class Sordariomycetes; order Hypocreales; family Nectriaceae; genus Calonectria; species Calonectria crousiana. The sequence goes on along the minus strand of VTGD01000172.1, from coordinate 57,137 downwards.
TCTTCCAGCTTTTGAATCTTGTTCTCGCACGCCGGGGACGGCTTCTGGGGAGGTTAATGGGGGCGACGAAGCCGGGTGCGGCAGGGGGGAGAATGGATTGAAGTTTTCCTCGATACTTGCAATTACTTGATGACCTGTGCCTTAGAGAGGCTGCCTGCGTCTGGGACTCTGGAGTGACAGCTAGCATTGGTTGCGGGTCGCTGGAGGACAGGAAGACTGGGTCGTTTGAAATTTCATCTGAGCCTTGAAATGCCAAGGCATATCTTTCGATGGTAGCGGCGCGTGTGTGGGAAAATAGCGATCGTTCAGTGCCAAATGTCACAGCGGTGCGGCTATGGGCATGGGCAGCGTAAGTGTGTACACACGAGATTCGTGGCGATGGACAAGGCTCTGGGGGGAACTGCAGTTCGGAGCATTCCTCGATGATGTTTTGGTACACTGGTAACGACACCAGCTATCCACTCATTCGCTAGTTACGCATGCGTTGGGTCATTTACCTATTCTTTCATTCGGCAGTTGCACAAATTAGGTAGTCTACAATACAGTGTGTTTGTTTTTTTCGAATACTATTTGCTGGTAATGCGTGGCATGTGACTTGAGCCCAACGTTGAGAATACGAGGGGTGGTAAGACGGCCTCCCTTGGTGAAGGGTTACCTCGATGATACGTGCGGGAGCAATCGTGATATTCGTAGACAAGCGCGAAAGGTATCTATGTGTACCTAGCTATGCAATACGTCAGCGATTCCAAAGTGCAGTTTATTGGGATGCACATCCCCAACAATATGACGCTGGCTTGTGGGTGTGGCTGCGCCCTCTCGAGCCGAGTCAAGTCGGTAGGCGAACGAATCAGTCAATGTTGATTGCGGAGAGCAGGATCCTTGCAATTCACTGCATGGGAATTACAACAGAAGCTGTCCGTATCGAGGCAGCCGGGCCAGGAGTGGAGTGGGCTCATGGAGGCTGGTGACGAGGCGGCCTTGTTAGGCAAAGGTCGCTGGTGACGAGGCGGAATGGGGACTATGGAGCTGGCTTAGGACCTGGAGACAGGTACATGGATATCTAGAGAGGCAGCTAAGGCGGATAGCTTGTAGGGGCTAGATAGGCACCGCCTGAAAGGGGGGCTCTTTGAGGCCCGAAGGGGGCGCGTGAGCAATGAGATGGGGATCAAGGCATTGGCCACATGGAGTGGGGCATGTTACCGCGAGGGCACCCATCGCGCGCATCAAGAGGAGGAAGGGCATGGGGCTCCGCAGGTCCGCAACATGGGTTGTTTTGGGGAGTTGAAACTGGATGGAGATGCTGAGGGCATAATGGGCCGGTTTGGCCGGGATGGCAGCCATTTGCATGAATATCAGGGACGGCTGCGAACTAGATGCGGCATTAGTTCGCATCGCAGGCAAGTCTTTGGTGGCGGTCAATAGATTGAGGCTGTACTTGGAGCTAGGAGCGTCTAAACTGACAAAAGAAGAAAAAGAAGCAATGACTAAACAGCAAATAGTGGCGAGCGGCGGGGATTGACTCGGGGTGGAGGACGTTTAGGTCAATATTTTGAGAGGCAGCCTCTGGAGTGGCAGAGGGATACATGTGGGAATGCATGTAGGCACGTATGCATGTGTATAAACATCTACTAGGTATATATGTATGTGTGTGTGTGTGTGTGTGTGTATATATAGATATATATATATATATGTACGTGCGCGCATCAGGGAATGTCACGATACAAAGAATCGAGATAGAACTAAACGCACGCAGGCACGCAGACAGGTAAAAGAAATAAAAAAAATAGCGACCCATGGTTGATGCATGACAGGAGGACCCTCGTGGATGCAGGTGAGCTATCAAGTCTCACACCCGCAGCCAGCGCTGCCGTCATCGCATCAGCGCCGGCTCAGCCATCTTGCAGGCTCAAGCTGACGGGTTTAAAAGGATTAAACTCACGACCAGTTGGCGATTGTCCCGGACACCTATTGCGCTGCAGTTGTACGAGTTTGTGTTGAACTAAGCTGTAAGTGTAGTAACACGGCCCATGCCCATGCCCACGGTCAAGCCTGGCGACCAGAAACAGGAATTCCCGACCAGTTCGCCCGTGATTGAGAGAAGGTGCAGGGCAGAGAAGAGAGAAGAGAGAGAAAGAGGCTAACCCAGACAGGCCGAGGTCGGAAAAAGGAAGGGAAAAAAAAAACTCTTGATATTTTAGACTTCTTTTTTCTTTTCTTTTTCTTCTTCCTCCTCGTGCTGGACAGGCCAGGCCATCCACGGCCATCCACAACAACCAACCGGCGTGGAGCAGGGGCGGAACACAGACCACACACAACACACACACTCTCGCTCGCACACACACAAACGCCTAATATCACAAGCCCGGCTTCTCCCCCCCCATCGTCCCATTCCCGTTTTGGTCTCAATTTACCCACCCGCCCATCGCTCACACGAGACGACGGAGCGTGATCGACTTGCACCCCACACTGTCGCGGTGTTTCACGGCCATAGCCTCGCCTTGACTCTGCACATCCACCACCCACACCACACAGCCTCTGTGATTGCGTGAGTGCGCTGTGTGCCGTGGCCCTTTAAAAACACGAGGCGAGCTGTTCACAGCCGCTTTGCATGGGCCTCAGCCGCTCTCTTTCCCTCCAGAGAAAACTCCTACGACAGATTCCCCACGACCACCACCCCGTCCTGTGCCCTCCAGACTAACAAGCCCGAAGAAAGCCAAGCTCGCACCTCACGCTACGCACGCACGCACGCACATGTCAACGAACTCCTCGATACGCGCATAGTCCCAGCTCCATCATGACGCCCGCCTCCGCATCCCTCGACCTGCTGGTCCTCACCTTCAACTGCGCAAAGACGCTCGTCAGCGCCCCCATCTTTGCTCACCATGTGCAGACCGCCCTGGCCCAGAATTCATCGGGTTTGCCCGACGTCGTTGTCCTGTAAGCCGCGAATCCCTCCGCTCCATGTCATGCCATGCCATCGTCGCCTTTGAAGAATGAAAAGAAAAAAAGAGAAGAGGGAACAGGGAGCAAGAGACAGAAACGGGAATAAAGAAAAGACGATAAGGGAAACATAACCCACTTCAACTTTGTCCAGCTCCCATGACACCAGCCAAAAAAAAAAACACAAAAAAGAAAGAAAAGAAAGAAAGAAAGGAAGCAAGAAAGCTCTGTCAAAATCCCCTACTCCGCCCTACAAGGGAGTAGCTCACCTATATAACCCTTCCCTCCTCTGGGGGGGCGTGAGATATGGTGTCCCATCGGGAGCGCGATGCTGATTCGTGTGCTACATGCAGCTCCCTACAGGAAGTCGCCCCGCTGAGCTACTGCTTCATCGGCGGATACTTCTTGAACCCCTACCTATCACGCTTCCAAGAGGCCATTAACCTCGCCGCCCAGAAGCAGCTCGACCGCGAGCTCCTCGCCAGGCCCGAAGCCGACTCCGCGGGCCCCGGGGCGGCCGTCTCGCAGCCTACCAAGCAGCCGCCATACACGCTTCTCCGAGCCAACAATGTCGGATACACGGCCATTCTCCTCTTTGCGCGCGATCCCACCAGGTTACACAACATCCAGGACGCTGAGGTGGGCTTTGGCGCCGCCGACATGGGCAACAAGGGCGCCGTGGGGCTGCGCATGTTGTACGAGGCCAGCAGCGGCCAGTCGACGGAACTGACGTTCGTGGCGACGCACCTGGCGGCCATGGAGTGGAATCTACCCCGGCGCAACGCCAATTGGGCTGCCATCATGCGCGGCATGGCCTTTGAGAACCCCGAGGCCGTTGTCACCAACTTCCGGACCTCGTCGTCCATGCCGCCAACCCCGTCGGCCGAGGACGGGGATGAGCAGGTCGGCCTCCTCTACGACGAGCACCACGCCCAGCAGACCCGCCTCCAGCAGCAGCTTCACAACATCTCCGTCTACAAGCCCTCATCGCATCTCTTCGTGGCCGGCGACCTCAACTACCGCATCTCCACCACCTCGCCGCCGCCCACAGCCGCCTTCCCCAGCCTTGACCCGGAGTCGCAAAACCACTACCCGCGCTTCTTCACCCTCGACCAGCTCACCCGCGAGCGCAAAGCTGGCCGAACCCTCCACGGTCTCGAGGAGGACGAGGTGCGCTTCCCACCGACGTACAAGTACGAGGTGCAGCCGCCAGAGACGAGCGACGGACTGGAGCTCGAGGTGCCCTGGAAATTTGCCCCTCACCGCTATCCCAGCTGGACCGACCGCATTCTCTACCTGGATGTGCCTTCATGGATCAAGGGCAAGGGTGGCGATGACGCCCAGAAGCCCCGCATGAACATCCGTGCTTACGATGCTCTGCCCCTCCTCCGCTCCAGTGACCACCGCCCTGTCTTCCTACGGGCCGACGTGCCTCTAATTGATCCAAAGGACCTCGCTCCACCGCCCGAGCTTGCTGAGTCCAACTCCGCCGTCGTGATTGACCCACGCGTCCGTCTGCCCATTGAGATTGACCCAGAGGCCTGGGAGCGTCGAGCTGCCGCCCGGCGCAAGGAGGTCATGGCTGGCTGGAGCATGTTCCTCTGGAGCACGAAGCAGGGAGCCTGGATCCTCACCACGCTCCTGACGCTAAGTGTCGGAACCTACTGGCTCTATCGCGGCATGTGATGTCGCTGCTTTGCCGGCGCATTCTCCCCCTCAATGATTGTCTATGTTTCATGACTACGACCAAATTATGCACCCGCACTTTGATAGTTACTTTCAGATCATGTCTACTTTGCCCTTATTATAGGCGTTCTTGATACTCCTTCCTTTAAAAAATTCTCCCTTGAGCGATGACCTAGTCTTATCTTTGTTCATTTTTTGGTTTTGGTTTTTGTCGTTTTATTCACTTTGGCTCTTTTTCTTTACGCCCCTCCTTTCCCTACTTATACATATTTTACTAGAGCCCATGGTGTAGACGAAACGGACCTTTTTTTTGGTTATGCCATTGCTACAGTGGAGATAATGCTCCTTCTCTCGATACCTTTGCTTTATGCTTCTTTTTTATGCTCTTCTTTTTTTTTCTCCAAACTTTAAGCACGCTCCCTCCCACATATGATGGAATGGAATTCAGGGCTGTGCTGAGGAACAGGTTATGAGAAAGGGAAATTATTCATCTCAGACATGACTGTTCTTCTAGGAAATAATGAACTTCGGTTCCACCAAAAAAAATAAAAACGCATTTCAATGCACCACGTATGAGACTTCTGCGTGTTAGTAAAGCTTGGTAATTATATGACATAGCCAAGACACTATTTTTGTAGTGCTGCTGTCAATGGCATGGTTTTTGGTTTCCTCTTATCGGTGCGGATCGGATTTACTGCCAGATCCTTTTTAACGTGTGCGAAAATACAGTACAAGAATGCATAGATCACGGAAGCTAATCATGCCGAGTGGCTCTTCCTCTGTCAATCCTAAATACGCCGATTTACCCCTGTAATAAGGAAAGAAGTCCGTGAATCAGAGGCTGCCGCATCAAATCAAAGGCCTGCCAGGAGCCAAGGAGAAAAAAGAAGAAGAAAAGAGCATCAAATCGTTGTCGTTTCTGGTGTTCATGAGCCATCCTCCCCCCTCCCCTCCCCCTATTTCAGGGGCCGATGGTTTAGTAAATAAAAACGTATGTGCCGGTTGCATGTACAACATTGCATAAAGATGATTTGTTATACAATTGAGTTGGTAAAGGCATGCATGCGTGGTCTTACTCGGCCGAGAAAGCCAAAGCGGCTCCTTGTGATTAGCCGTTGACCACATGGGAAACGTTACTGAAACATTTTCCCCTCCAAAAAAAATATACTTCAGTTTCGTGTTCCCCTTCAAATCTCCGAGGATGTTTATTTTTATATTTGTTTTTGGTCAAAAGTCAACAAAATATTGGTCGTACTTTTGCGCCATATCTGGACCATAGGGCTCCCGCCGACCGTCATCCTCTGGGTAGACGTCAAAGCATTGGGCGTCGCCGGGGTAGCGAATTGGAGGCAGAATGGGGCCCTGGAACCGGCGGCTCAGTATATCGTTCCAGTCGGTTCCGTTGAAGAATGGGTGAGCCTTGACGCGCGCTGCACCGCCGCTAATGTTACCGAGACGGCGCGAGCGGTCGACGGTGCAGAGCGAGCGGACCAGGTCCTTGGCAGCTTCGGAAAGGGGGGGGTCTTGAGGGAAGACGACGGGCTTCTCCAGGATTCTACGGGTTTCAGGTGAGACTCCGTGTTAGTGGTGGTGGGGGAGACCATGCTTACTGCTTGTAGATCTCGATGGGGTTCTGGTGCCAGAACGGCGGGTAGCCCGTCAGGAACTCGTACACCAAGATGCCCAGTGCCCACCAGTCGACGGCGCCAGTGTGACCCTTGTTCTGGATGACCTCAGGAGCCAGGTACTCGGGGGTGCCGCAGAGGGTGTAAGTCTCGGCGGCTTTGTTGTCGTCACGGCAGCCCAGGCGCTTGGCGAAGCCGAAATCGACGAGCTTGATGTGGCCGTCAGCATCCAGCAGCAGGTTCTCGGGCTTGAGGTCGCGGTAGGCGATGCCACCCTGCTGCTCGTGGAGGAATTCGAGCACCAAGACGATTTCGGCAGCGTAAAATCGGGCAACGTGCTCCTCAAAGCGGCGCAGCTTGCGAAGGTATGTGAAGAGCTCTCCTCCGGGGACGTAGTCGAGGAGCATGTACAGAGAGTCGTGATCGGAAAAGGAGGCGAGGAGGCGGGTGATGAAGGGGTGGCCGGCGACGTCAGAGAGAATGGCGCGCTCATGGCGAACGTGGTCGATCTGCTTAAGACGGATAACCTCGGGCTTGCGCAAAATCTTGAGGGCGTACACTTCGGGGTTCAGCTGGTGGTCGAGTGGAATGTGGGCGGACGAGGCGGGGCGGACAAGGCAGACTCGGGCGAAGGTACCTGTTGCACTGTCAGGCGACACGCTGCACGACGACGGCGACAAGATAAGCAAAGCCAATGGCTGGGTCAGCACAAACCTGTGCCCAAGGTTCGCACGCGGCGAAAGTCACCGAGTCTGAATTTGATGCCATCGGAGGGCACTGGCACGGGAGGCTCGCCGGGTCGGAGGGCAGCCAGGTCGCGGGACCCCGCGCTGGCCGCGGTTGTGGATGCGGCGGCGGCATCGTGGGGGAGCGCCGCCGGGGCGGGGATGCCTGTCGACGAGGGGAGGTTGGTGGCCTGCGAGTGCGCAACCGTAGCAGCCATTGTCGGGTCTGTGGTGAGGTTGCGGGCAAGCGTGGCGAGCAGGACGGGAGAGAGAAAGTATTTCAAGTGTTTGAGCCGAGTTGGAATCAAGCGGGAAAAGAGAGAAGGAGAGAAGAAGAAAAAAGAAGAAAGGTCTTTAGTTTAGGCGTTGGGCCATGGCCACTCAACCAATGCGACCAGGGGATAGGATCTAGCAAACAATAAATCTGGAGGAGGGAGAGGCGGGCCTATGCGGGTTTGGTCGCAGACGTCTTAGCCGTACGTGACAAGGTGACGTTGAATGGGGGCGTGGGCTAGGAGAGGGGTGCGGGTGCTGCAGCGTGCCTATCAATTGGCGTTGGATGTGGTTGGTTTTCGATCAAGTAATAGAGCGCATGAGGCGAGTCAATGATAGTCAGCACTCGGTAAGCGGACAGCGAGAATGATGATGAAGAGGTGCGCCAGGCCTGGTTGAGGAGAAAGAGGCCGAAGAGGAAGAAGATGAAGGAGAAGGAATGTGAATCCCGTCTCCGTCAGCGGCGGGGGGGAAGCGGGAGGAGCATGTGCGTGGATGAAGGAGAAACGAAGCGGGAGGAAGCGACGGGAAGATTAGGAGCTACGAGATTTGACAATGATGAATGATGGACGGACGATGAGGGAACTAGGCCAACTCAAGGCAAGCCCGCTTTCTCCACGCGAGCGCAGCGCTGAAGAAGAATGAGGAGACAACAGGGGAAGAGGAAGACGAGGCTGCTCTGCAGAGAGGCGTCCACACACAACAGGTGCAAAGGCAAAGGCAAAGGCAAAGGGAGGGGGGCACGCGGACAGACGGCATGCAAGCCGAAAGGAAACACAGCTTCTCCACTGCCCGGGAGGCGGGTAAGGGTTCTGCTGCGTTGAATTGAAGGCGAACGGCCACCAGGACTGCGCGGAGAGGTTTAAAGGAGAGACAGTATGACGCAAATGTGGCGGGGGTGGTGCTGCCAACGGGGACAGAGGCGAGGAGAGAGTGGAGTAGATGAAAAATGACGCCCGCCTTTTCTGCTTCGGCTGGTGTAAGCTGGCTGCCAATTGCATTGATTGGTTTTGCTCTGCAACAAGTCCAGCCTCTGCCCAGCTCATCATGATGCCAGGCTCTGTGGTCGCTGCCAGGTGTTGTGCTTGTTGCTGATTCCTTCATTTTCTTTTCTCGCAACAGGTGGACGGATCGGGACAAGGTGCAACCGTTTCCGTTTCATAAAGCTTTGCCTCTCTCTTTTTTTTTTCTCTCTTCGGGCCTCTCCTCAGGCGACATGCTGTACTGTGGACTCCGGCAGTGGAGGGGGTCCCGACTTGGGATACCCCCGGTTCGGTCCTCCTCCGAACCTCCCCCCCAAGCAACAGGGATCAGCCTTCTTCGCACGCGAAACTCCACGTGCACATGTCACGGAGAAGAGCTGGACACAGAAGCCCAGATTCTATCTCCATACCGCTCATCTCACGGCGGGCCCCCAACCTTGCTTGCTCGCCTTGGGCCCTCTTGGACTTTGGGGGCAAGAGGAGAGAAACCGACATCGTTTTCTGTCGTCCTCTATGCCATTACCCAACTAATAGATCCCACGGAATTCCTAATCCAGACTTGCAGATAAGTCGCTGATGGCATGCATGCATTATCGACATGGCAGAACCCTCGGCCCACACCCCCTCCTCTCCGTCCGATCCAAGCCCCGATGGGTCGGCCTCAAACCTCACCACTCCACGCCTTCGGCTCCTGCTTTCTCTGGCGTCATGGCCCAGCGCCATCTGCGAGGCTGATGTTTCTTTGGGGGTGCCAATGAGCGATGCAACCTCCCAAACCAGAACCACGCCCGCCCAATTCATGCCACACCTCGGTGCCCTGCCCCCACGCTTCAGGGCGTTTCCGGCCCGGCTGGTGCGCACCCTTTCCCGCATGCTTACTGTAGTATATCGCGGTCACGGTTAGCTATTTGCCTAGAGGGAGGGGTCCAGCCCGAGCCTTTGGGACTGCTCAGATGGGGTGAGACAGCTGGGGCTCATGCACTTGGGCGCCACTCTATCTGCTTAACCGTACCTGTGGGAATTGCACCACATGTGACCTGACGATGGGGGCAAATTCTTTAGCTACATCTACTTGATCGCCTCGTGAAGATTTCCTGACCGCCTCCCCGCTGGCCCGCACCTTACAGACACTGACTGCCACAAAAAAAAAATCTGACAAGAGTCATCTGAGCGTTTCAGGGCGAGCAAGGTGGAGAGGCCTGAAGCTGGTGCAGGCCGGAGGTAGTAAACGACGGAGTTGAAAGAAACAACTCTCACAAGCTCTGTGCTTGCATACAGCCTAGCGTTCTAAACTAGTTGCAGGCTAGGGAATCACCAGTGGTTAAAACTAAACGGGGACACATGTCATGCATGATATAACATGGCACCTCGATGCTTACACCCCTGTGGCTAGGAAGCCCATCGTACAGTCACATGGCGAATATTAGGTCATGTCAAGATCGTAAGTATTCAGCATGTAAACGCCCAAGACGGTTCATTTAAACCATTTCCATCACATCGGCCATTTCCCCCATTCCTGGCAGTGTCCATGGGCACCGTTATAAAAGAAGGCTGGTGATGGAGTGTGTCGATCATATCATCTCGGGCCGATAACAGATCAAAACCATCATATCATACTGAATAATAGTTCCCGGCGAGCAACGCAGGCTTTCGCAGCCCGCGGAACCCAACTCTCCCAACCAGCTCCAGTTCACCGCCAGTCAATAGCTTCTCGAAGCAGTTGGCTTCATCGAGAGGGCACTAGCTTCAGAACGGAAACTAGTTCGCCGCCAGTTCTTGACTCCTCTCAACCGCTGGCTTCTCAACAAATCTTGTGGGCAGAATAAGGCAAGCTTTTTTTCTTTCCTTCTCAACCGTGTTGATGTGCTTTTTGTGACATGCAACCCCATGTGATCATTCGCAAAGCAGCTCCGTCTCAAATCCCGAACTCGCCCGCTTTCGATTCTAGATCAGATCGAATGCAGCTGTGCAGAGCCATGGCATGTGCGGTTGTTGAATTTGTGAGTTTAAGAGTAAAACTTGATGTTACGGCCATCACGGTCAGCGTTTCAATCCACTAATGTTTCCAACGTAGATGGTCGTTTTAGGTTAGTGCAAAAAGTAAAGCAAGGATGCTTGATTCAAGCGGTGCCTACAGCGCAGCATATCGCCGCGCAACTAGGGCGACTATTTTATCTGAAATTGACATAGACGACATGAAGAGGCTGTGAAAATGGGCTTTCTCCACAATGGTCACGTTCCAGAGTAATATCTCCAACTATTAGGAGGCCCTCTTGTTTTTTAACGAATAGCCAAAACTGTTTTGATTTGAGGGAAACGAAAAAAAAACAGCAGGCTTAACGTCGCGGATCGAGCAATATCATCTTCCCGGTGCAAAACCATCAAGATCACCCTATAGGGTACCATATCTCTTATCACCATCCAGGTCATTGTTGCCATAATCACAATAGAATTTATAGCTAGTCGTCTCCGATAACACAGGTAACATGAGATTCTCCGATAAAACCAGTTATAAAGCTATATTGGCTCCTTTTCAATATTCTCTTTCGCTCCTTTAACATACCATCATGAACAGGACAGAGAAACACTTCCACACACATCACACTGCCAAGCCTCACTGTCAACTGTGGCCCACGTTTATACCAGAGTCCACGGCTTTATGTCCATTTGCAACTCAGCAAAAATCACAATGGGTTCCGCAGTTTCATTTCTTGGCTGTCGTAGGAAGCTTGGGTCTGAGGACAACAGCATCGAATTTGATCTCATCGCACCGGAACTTCGGCCAGAGTGCACCAATGCTTCCTCATTTTCTTCTCGGATCCCCGCGTTCCCCAACCCCCAAGACAGTGCTCTCCTCCCCACACGAACACCAGAAGCTTCTGATCAGAGCACCGACACCAATATCGCCAACAAAGAAAATCATGACGATCTCACGAACTACTCGGAGGTCCAATTAGCCGCCCCGCCCTGCTACGACCAGGGGCAAGGACACCCGTTGTAGTGGGTCTGCTGCCATGCCCATATCGCGGCCGAACCGCCGAGATCACACGGGAAGTGGGCTGGCGGCGACTCATTCCTGGTCCGATGCAGTCTAGACCTCTGGGGTGATCAAGAAAGGTGGAGGATGGGACAGAATGATAGGGGAGAGTTAGATGAGAGAGTCACGAGGAAGCCGGGATTGTGGAGGATACCAATTATACAATATTGCAAGGTAGCATGAATTAACCCATGCTGACGAGACAGGACAGACCAATGGATGGGTCATATTTGTTTCGGTTTCCGCTCCGCGTATATGCATTGTTCGGTTTTTTCTGACGCGTCCTGAAAAAAAACCAATGGTAGAATGATTATTTTTAAATCTGCCTTGGTCCGTGGCCGATGTGTAAACTCTATCCATCTTGAAACGATGAAGGCGGGTTGGCTGGTCCGCCGAAGCTCAGCTATTGAACGTTTTATTTTGACCCTGCATGATTGGATGTCTGTTTCCCCATGAGTGGATGCTCGATTGATGTGCGGCTCAGCACCACCAAGAGCGCATAATCCGCTGATTGATTTGCCGTAATTAGTCTGTCAAGGTATATGTGGTGATTTAAATCATGTGACGGGCCAGATACGAACAGGCCGTGGTCCAACGCTCGTATTTGGCAGGAAACTGGTAAGCTGCATCAATGTGAACCCCGAGCTTACGCACTCATATCAGGCTAAGTCCCAGCTCATGTCCAGATTCAGACTCCCAGGCTGGCGGTGGTCACCATGATACAACTGACCAGATTCCAGGTGCGATAATTGTGTCTCGGTGTCATCTGGCCAACCGGCAACGGTCCGGAGCAGATGGGAGAGCCGTTTCGACTGCGACTCTGTGGACAGGAATGGGCAATTGGATTTGACGGGGTGCCCGTTACGGCCGACAATTCCATCCTATTTCCCGATGATCAAATGTGGATCGATGCGCAAATAGGCTTTCCCGAGATGCATTTAGATTCGCCTCAAACTTCCGGCCCAGCTCTCCCGTGCACGCAAATCTACCATGTATCGAGGGGCTTTATCAAGACGTACGCGAACGGGAACGGGTTGCAAGGCTGACAGGGCGGCTGCTTTAGGGTAGGCTGCGAGTCGGAGAGAGGGGTTGAGAGGGAACTGAGTGTCAGAGAGCCAGAGAGAGAGTGAGGAGGTCCAGGCCTCAAGCCACGGAGGCGCCACAGTCAGCTTTGAGACAACGGGGCAGGCGCTGGACGCTGGGCAGTGGCGCTATGCCCTGTAGAAAGGCACCCTTTGGCCCCCGACGGCCCCTAGGCTGCGGAACGCACTAGGAGGTTGCCTCCACAGCGAGAGCGAGCTACCACCTAGGAAGCTCCGGCTCCACTGCCCACCACAACCAGCCTGGGGGCTCATGCTCCTTCACTACCGACGTATGCCTGGGTCCCATCCCGTAGTCAGCCCGCCTCTTCTCACCTCGTGCAGCAGTGCAGCGCAGCTGGCAGCCAGATACTGCAAACGAGCTCCTCCCCTTCTCCATCTCGAAACCTTGACTTTTCCCCTGTAGAACCGACCAAGCCATTTCTCCCTACTTGGCTGCATCTTCTCTTCTTGCTTTTCCCTCTTCTTGCTCCCGTCCTTCCCCTCCTTTGACCTTGACGCCAGCCTTAGCCACACCATCTCCTCCGCCCTTGCATCTCGTGTGCCGCCTGCCTCGACCTCCCCTCCCGTCATGCGCCGCGGCCGCTGACCGAAGCCATGTTCTCCAACCTGACGAACATCGTGCAAAAGGCCCAGCAGTTCATCGATCCAACACAGGGACTCAATCTGTCCAGCTCTGACCGGAACCCCTCCAAGGCCTCGTTGTTCCAGAGCCAATTCCGCCTCCCCGCCTCGCAGACGCCCCTCTACGAGATCAATGCCGAGCTGACGATCCCGCCCTCCAACGCCACGCATGGCGACAAGGACCACGATAGAGGTTGGCGCTATGCCGGCAAGCTGCATCTCTCCGAGCAGTTCATGTGCTTCTCGACAACCCCCACCAGCTTCCTGCAGTCTGCCAGCACCTCGACGTCCTCCGCCTTCACCGGCCAGACGCATGGTGGGGGCCCCAGCGGGAATGGCTTTACCTTTCCGCTGTGCGCGATCCGGCGAGTCGAGCGGCTGAATAGCCAGAATTTCCAGGTAAGGATACTTTCGGCCTGGTCCTGCTTTTCATATCTGACTCCCTTTGGTCTAGTTTGCGCTTGCTATCACGACATGGAATGCACTGCTCGGCGACAACCCCAAGGATAGAGACAACAAGGAAAAGAAGGATACTCGGGAGCAGCGCATCACAATACACCTGGCTGGTACCAGGCAGGGCTGTGAACGCTTTTGCGATGGTCTGAAAAAGGGACTCCGGGCTGGCGTTGGCAACGTCTCCAAGCTGCGACGGGTCGTGGCAGAGTGCTACTCCGAATACCTTTTGCGTCCCGACGAGAAGAAGAATGCCACCCCGCCCGATGCCGGCCTGGGAATGCTTTTCCGATACCCTGGCGATGCCAAGAAGCTCAGAGATAGGGCCAAGATGCGGCTCTGGGCCGAGTACCTGCGAGACAACGGGAGGAACTTTACTCTACTCAGGCAGCCCACCTTCCACAAGCTGATTCGAGTTGGTCTGCCCAACAGGCTCCGTGGCGAGATGTGGGAAGTGACATCTGGTTCCGTCTATTTGCGACTAGAGAACCCTACTCAGTACGTGGATACCTTGGCCAAGTTTGAGGGCCAGGAATCGCTCGCTATTGACGAGATTGAGAAGGATCTCAACCGGAGTCTGCCGGAATACCCAGGATTCCAAAGCGAGGAGGGCATTGGTCGCTTGCGCCGAGTTCTGACGGCCTACAGCTGGGTCAATGCTGATGTGGGATACTGTCAGGCCATGAACATTGTCGTGGCCGCACTTCTCATCTACATGTCTGAAGCCCAGGCCTTTTTCCTCCTCTCAACACTTTGCGATCGCCTTGTTCCGGGCTACTACTCGACAACCATGTACGGAACGTTGCTTGACCAGAAGGTCTTTGAATCGCTCGTCGAGAGGACAATGCCGATTCTGTGGGAGCACCTAGTTAAAAGCGATGTTCAGCTGTCGGTCGTGTCTCTGCCTTGGTTCCTTTCCCTCTACATCAACTCGATGCCCCTTGTATTCGCTTTTCGTGTATTGGATGTATTTTTTGTCGAGGGCCCAAAAGTTTTGTTCCAGGTTGGCCTGGCTATTCTGCGAATCAACGGCGAAGAGCTTCTGGATGCTCCTGATGATGGCGCCTTCATCTCCGTCCTCAAGTCGTACTTTGCGCGGCTGGATGAGTCCGCACATCCTAAATCGGAGAACCCCAAGCTCCGCGCAGTTACCAGATTCCAGGAGCTCATGGTGGTGGCATTCAAGGAGTTTTCCGGAATTACTCACAGCAGCATCACCGAACTGAGGCTCAAGAACAAGGACGCCGTTCTCAATAATATCGAGAGCTTCGCCAAGAGGACCGCTATTCGAAACCTCGGCCCTGACAGCAAGCTGCTGAGCACAGATGAGGTTGGATCGTTGTACGACCGGTTCTACAATATTCTCTATGAGAGACAGCAGCGTGATAGGATGATCCAAGAGGAGAAGCTGCGACGGGCCAGGATAAGCAGAGCCCGTGCCTCGGAGCTTTTTGCGAGCCAGCAGCAACACAATGAAGTTGAGAAGGGCCGTGTCGGTTTGGGTCCAAGTACGAGTTTGATGGACTATGATGCTTTCCGAGAGTTCTTGGCCAGCATGTCGAAGTGGGCCATTTCCGATTCCCCATCAAGCGACAGACAATCAATGTTCAACAGCGCAAGACGGCCTTCCGAGCTTCTGTCCCCGTGGGGACCGGGGCCAGAGCCTGCGGACCATGAATTCTTGAAGCGTCTATTCAAGAAGTGGGATGTCGGAGAAACGGAGGCGCTTACTCTCCAAAACGTTGTTACTGGCTTGGCGCACATCCGAGGCAAGCGAGACATTATGGGTACTATTACATATTTCTTCGAGCTTTACGACGACGACAAGGACGGGCTGGTGGACCGCGAGGCCATCCTGCACATGTCTGAGGCCCTGCTGTTCCTCTCACGCCGCGGCTTGGAAGGTTCGCTTTCCCCCAGCGCCTCAAGCCCTGCTCTGGATGTGGAGGCTCCTGGGCCGAACGAGTCCCAGAACAGCCTGCCCCCTGGAATTTCGAATAACGAGCGATTCCTGGGCAGCGTCAGCGCTTTCATCCGGCGGTGCTTTGAGTACGCCGACCCGGCCAATGACCCGGCCGCGCAAACTCCCACCACGCCCAAGGGCGATGGTCCTGATAGCAATGCCTTTGCAATCGGCGACGACGAAGACGACGAAGAGGACCTCTTGGATCTCGAATCGCCTTCGGGATCACCCACAAAAGCAAAGAAGCCTGAAATCGCAGCTAGTTCCAGCGGAGATGTCGCCTCGAGACGCCGGGTTTCCAAAGCCAAGTCCGAGGCAGCCAATGCAGCTCTCGATCCCGCCCACCCTCTTCAGCTCTCGTTGCCGACGTTCAGGATGGTTGTCCTGGCTGATGAGCTGTTAGAGCAATTCTTTGAATCGTCATTCCCAGCATCCTTCCACATCATTGAGGGATTGCCCAGCACTCCTTCATCATCGACACCGTCTCTTACCACCTTTTCCAGCCTCGGTTTTGGATCCCGACCGCCACCGGCTTCTCCTGCTATTGGTGGGCCGGGAGGAGCTGGCCGCGGACTCCGAGGAGTCCTGGACAACATTGTCACCGACGGCATGCGCGTGGCAACCGAGGTCCGAAGGCGTATGGAGGAAGCCCAGAAGGAGCTGGAAAAGAACGCAGTGCCTGGCCAAAGGCAAGAGGATGATGACGACGACGACGATATTGGGGTTGAGATTGGCGTGAGGAAGGGGCCTGCAGGCACCAGCACAGATATTGAACGGCGGTCTGTCAGGAGTTCGGACAGAGACCTATTAGATGGGGCAGATGCATCAGCGGGAGCGTCGTCGAAAGCACCAGAACAAGACTTGCTGGGTGTAGCAGACCCGAGCCAGGGACGACGTGCCAGCACCTCGGCGGCACATGGGTCAGGGGTAGTCGAGTTTGAAGGTTGAGCAAGTGGAGGTTATGTAGCAAAGGGTCGGGATGGCGTGAAAGGAAGCATGTAAATCAATACAATAAATGTAGACGGGCTGGATAAGGTGGCTGGAGTCATGTAAGAGAATCACTGGAAGGAACAACGGCCTGTTGCCAAATCAAGCCTCAAGATGTGGGCAGAATAAAAACAAAAAAGATGCACCACACCGTGTTGATCAGTTAGGGACTCGACCTTCTTTTGCTTTGCCAAATGCTGTTTGCTCGCAGTCATCAAATGTCATGGCCAAAGGTTTTTTTTATACCAGCCAGAACCTTGGCTATCAATCGACATGATGGCGGCCGTCTCTCTCACGTCAACTCACTCGAGGACTGAATCTTGCTCCCACTTCTCCCTGGTCCCCTCGGCGGCAAACCAGAAGATGATCTTGAAGGCGCCGGTGTGGATGCAAGGGCGAAGGCACACCAACGACGGCTCGCAGTTGAGCACCGTTTCTGTGCGAGATGAGCACGTGCTGCAAAGAATAGAAGGTCTGCTTGGTGTCCAGGACGTCCGAGGGCGTGAGGCTGAGGTTTGCTTCGCAGGCGGCCATGGTTTTTTTTTTTTTGGTTTTTTTTGGGGAGGCGTTTATGATTTCAACAGAGAGGTTGTTGTGAATTTGGAGAAGAAGAAAAAAAGAGAGAAGGATATATTGTCCCACATGTTCGGCGGAATTTACATATTTTCCAAATCACCACATCACGACCAAGCTGGTCAAGGAGCTCGTGGTATACCATGACCAAGAAGTACAGTGGACGGTCCGGTTCCTCGTCATGGCCGACTAAGCAGCGCAGATGCAGCTGCAAATGAAATGCCATCTCCTGCACGACAGTGTTGCGGTGCAGAGGCTTTATTCCCGTCGCCAATTTGAGACACCTTCGAGGCTGGATTGCCCTCACACCATTACATCTGCCATTCTCGTCTGGCAGATCAGAGCAAACGGTCCGTCGTCTCCGACTTCTTTTCACTCCCGAGAGGGAAGGGATGCAGAAACATGGGTTCATCTATAGCCACACAATCCACGCCAAAGATGCGCGCCTGTCCATCATGTTTCTGATGTGAATTACAGTGGTTGATAGTTTGGCGCGAGGGCAATCGTGCCACAGAATCGAAAAGGATGTAGCTTGAATCCGCAGATGACTCGTTCGTTTTCTCAAAGGGATCTAAAGGGAAAAAAATCCGTAAGAGATGGTTTTGGGTAAATGTACTTATTATTACTTAATTTAGCCAACACTGAACTATCTGGTCCTTTTGCAGAACTCCATACAACAAACCGTCCAACTAATAATCATCAAAGGGTTGTATTTCAATTTGTCGAGAAGCTCTCCCGAGTTTTTGACCATTTTTTGTCGTTGTTCCGTTGTTTCGAGCCATGTTGGGTCAATCTTTCACTCAGTCGGGAACTATGCAGTGATAGTCAATCGCCCTTGGGGAGAATTAAACCTGTGGAGGGCCCGAGACCTTGGCTTCACGTCTCTCAGGGTTGAGTGTTCTCTCCGTTCTTAAAAGAAGGGTCCGGGAGAGTGTTTGGGAAGGCAGCAGGGAAGATCAAGAACCGGATACCCATTTGCATTAGCTTCGGTCAGTCATAGTCTCTGTATGGATGGGGTATGCTTTTGCATAGACTTAGGCATATCTCACAAGCGCGCCACGAGCCATTAAGCCATGCCAGGCAAAATGCCAGCTAAGCGGGTGCGCTGAGCGCGCAAGAGAGAGCTTTTGCGAATGCAACTTTGCGACATGTCAACACTCACGGCTGCGGATCCGAGAGCATCACCCGCCAGGGTGAAGTAGATCGAAACAAAAGCAAAGGCTGAAAAGTTTGAGAAATTTCACGATCCGGAAGCTTCGGCAACGGACAGAATGGGCGCCCACAAACAATCGGTGTCGCAGAGTGTTTGTGCACTTTCCAGGCCAAAACAGGCTAACCTACACCACGACGGTTTCTCCAACGTGGCGCATCATGGCCATACAAGTTGTTGAATCCAAAATTCCTTGCCACTTGAAGGCGTGCATGGATTTGATCTCGTGGTCTCAAGGGGGCGGTGAAGGGTATCGTTGCCTCTGTGTCGTTCAGCGAAGCGCCCAAAAGGCGATAAAACACGTTCACAAACAGCACGAGTCTCAGCGCCATGTCTTGGATGGGCACCAACCTCATACGACATGTGTTTCTTTTTTGACAAACAAACCCTGCTGAGCTGAGAAAAAAAAAACCAACTAGGAAGTTTCCGTCAGCTCATCAGCGCAATGAATATATGCCTCAGCATGCAAGAGTCGCCTCTAGGTGCATGCGCCACAAGAGTGTCTGTTCAATAGTGCAAATGGCGTAAATAGTCATATGGACTGCCCCCGCCATCGTGATCAATTACATCATCACTCTGCTGCTGCGGCCAGGCATTCATCTACGAGGACACAAACCACATTCCAATTGTGCCGTGCGAAACACAACGGAAGCAACAACAACAATAACAACAACAACGACAAAAAAAACACAACCCGGGCTCCCTTGCCGCACAGCGTCATGCCGTCTATCCTGATTGTTGGTGCGACCCGAGGGTTGGGCGCGAGTCTCATCAACAAGTATGTTACTCAAGGTGGCAACACCGTGTATGGAACATCGAGGTCGTCCTCGCACCCTGAGGGCTTCCCTTCTGAGGTGAAATGGCTCTCGGGAATCGACCTAACCAACTCGTTGGTTGGGGATAAACTGGTTTCTGCCCTCAAGGGCGAGTCATCTCTGGACGCTGTGGTGAGTTGCATCAAGTCCAGGTAGCTTGCGCGAAGCGCATAATTCTAAGTTGCACTATCAAGTTCATCTCGGCCGGCTATTTTACGACGGAGGACTTTGGCGCCGAAAAGGGTCCTAACTGGGACGAGGAACAACGCATGTATACAACTAGCTCCATCGCACCCGTCTTCATTGTTCACCGACTGGCACACGCTGGTCTACTGCAGAAGAATACCAAAGTCGTTCTGGTCTCGTCCGAGGCTGGTAGCATTGGCCTCCGACATGAGAAGGAGGGCGGTGGCAACTATGCGCACCACGCCAGCAAGGCGGCACTCAACATGGCGGGCAAACTGCTCAGTCTGGATCTCAGGGAGAAGGGTGTCATCGTCAGTATCGTGCACCCCGGTTTCATGCGCACCGAGATGACCAAGGGCGTCGGGTACGACAAGTACTGGGATGACGGTGGAGGTAAGTTTGACGTCACCCGTGTCTTTCGGCAGTGCTAGAGAGGACCTAGGCGACTAACACTGGCGGGTGCGACACAGCGGTGACACCAGATGAGGCAGCGACCAGCCTGATGCAGTGGACGGAGAGACTCGACATGAGCAAGTCGGGAGAATACTGGGCCCCCCGAGGACCGCGTAAGTCAAGCCTGGCAGAGTGAGAGCGAAGCGTTATCCGATGCTGACCTCGTCGTGACGTTCTTGACAGGCGACATTGGGACCGCTCAGGCTGTTCTCGGAGAAAATCTGTCAACCCCACTACAGCTCCCGTGGTGAATTAATTGCTGCCGGGATCGTTGATGCTTGAATTCCTGTGCCTGTCTGGAGGGCCTGAGGGAGGACCCACACGCGGCGTGAGGGGAAAATGGTATTGGCATTTGGCCGTGGAGCGTGCTCGCAATGTCGTCATGTGGTGCGGGCCATGGGTGCTGTAACGCAAAATTGATCTCCGAGACGGAGACTCGATGGAAATTGAAGCAATTTCTCACGATGCGGCGACCAGTTATCATGTTAATTGGCGGCCGATCAGCAATGAAAACCAACGGGCCTACGCTAGCCCGCTAGGGGGGAGCATGTCTCGTTCGGCACTGACTAGCAAGGCCTCCTAAAGTGTGGGGTCTTGCGAGAATCAGGGTCCGTTTCTTGGTCTCTGGCTGTCCAGCCAAAGGATTCTGGGCCTTCTGCACATGACTAGTTGGCGGAAACAGGGGTGGAGGCGAGCGCTGGGCCGAGCAGTCTAGCAATCTAGCACGAGATGCAAGTGCCTTCACTTTCGTATAGCACATCTAGATGCGCAACTATGTAAAGCCAATCTGATTGAGATCGCCCATTCTCCGATTGGGGAAGGGGTCCCCCGCTCGATTCATTGTAAAAAGCCACGGACGCTTAGACGAGGGGAGCATGGACGTTGATCGCGATGCTGTTGGTGAAGTGAGCGATTGCACATGCTCAGCCATGGCCAGGGAAAGCACCTGTGCGTCTTCGTTTAGCAAGGCTACGGTGGGAACAACACGTGCCCATGCACGCTCTTACGGACAGGTACTTTTTGGGCGGCCCCATGGTCAGCCAAGCTTGCAGAGCAGACCATGCATTCCCCTGTTTACCAGGGCGGAATTGTTTTGCTGACCATGCCCGATCATGGTGGTGTGGGTGATTGAGCCCGATTGCAACTTCGGGTTGTACCGTTACATTGGCTATGGGTTGAATCGAGCGACGGGATGCGAAAAAAGAAGGTTGAAATTCCCCCTTTTAGCGAGAATGACGCCAACTCAGTTAGGAGAGGTCTGAGACGAAGTAGATTGCAGAATAGTTTGGCGCCTATTTCATGGTTGAGAAGCTTGGGCAGGGGGGTCCCGGCTAGGATTGGGAGAGGTTTTATGGAGCCTTGAACACGAGGTAACATTTGTTTTCCGTTTTAGGGGACATGATGTTGAGGTTGGACATGCTCGGGTTGCAGATCGTATAACTAGACGGGATGCGGCAGGACACAATCAACTGAGATGGTCACTGGTGCCCGAGATTAGGCCCCTCCCGGTTGTTGATGAATCCCCCTTCTTCAGGTCTTGGTCGATGGCGAATTGTTGGCAGGCTCCGGGAAAGCGAGGGTAAAACATGTCTCAGAACGAGGCTTGGAGAATGGCTTTGCCACGGTTGGGACATGTATAAGTATTTAGAGCCCGAAGATAAGTGGTTTTCATGGATGATGCCGAATCATTGACCCTTGCAGGTCTAACACCCGGGCCCTCTGTGTGGGATGTCGACAAACGATGAATTCACGTGATACCCGTAACGGGGAATTGATAGAGGTCGCATATGAGCCTGTGGCTGCTTGGTGAATTGATAAGACTGGCACAGTTCTTGGTTTTGTGGGAACCGAAAAATATACTGGAAGATGTACAAAAGAAGAGGGGAAATTAACCAAGCCCACACTCAACAGCGATATGGGTCTGTGGCCTTTTGGGTCATTATGCTTTGATGCATGTGAAGATTCTGATTGTAGCCAACGGTCGTGGCGAGTTGTAGTCCGGGACTATTTAGGTGAACATGTGTGCTGTGCAAGCGGGCCGTCAATGATGTTGTCGTCAGAACGTGCCTGGGGTCGGTTGGGTTGGCGAGAGCACTGTACCAATTGAGGGCAGTGACCAGGGTCTGCATCCATGGCCCATTCCATGGGCTAACCAGCGCGGTGCCGGGACCTGGTCTTGGTTTTTGGTGTTAGGGGAAGTGGGGGCGTGGACGGTCGTGGAGACGGTGCGGCGGGCAAATACCAATGGTGATGGATGGTCTCGCCAGCCAATTTTTAGCGGTCACATCTTCGTAATGTAGGTAGGAACGAAAATAGGTCCGCTAATATCAGCCATCCAATCTTGTTTGCGAGGGATCCGGCGACGCTTTGTTGTCAGGAAGCCATGCATGAGTGGGCGGCCAGCCAAAGCAACGGGAGGCAACGGTGGGATATAGCAGTGCAGCGTCGATTCACCACATCTGCAAGTGGGCGGGTGTGCCAAGCCAAGCCGTGGCGGATCTAGCGGCTTGACTATGGGGTATCGCTCCCAGGGTAGACTCGGGGCGCCATGGGCCATGAGCCACGGGTCTTGGACCATGGGGGGAGGAGGCTTTGGCGAACTATGCGTAGGTAGGTTGCTAGGCGGACCTGGAGGCTTTTTGCACCCTTTGATGGACCTCGTGACCTTGTCATTGGGCGAGCGTTGTCATTACCGAGCGTGTAGGCGCTATCAGCCAGGGGTCGTTGGGTGGTGTCCGGGCAGGTCTCTGGGACGAGCAAGTGGCGCTCGTTCGTATTCATTCTGCTTATCGGAGAGAGAGACAGAGGGAGAGATAGACGAGAAAAAAAAAGGCCAACCAACGTCGTCTTGATCCTCAATCCTGGATCCTGAATTGGTACACCTTCCGAGCTGGCCTCGACTGACTGGGCCTTGGATGTGGCCTGGGCTTGCTGCAGGGCGGCACCGTCGGATTACCCCATACAATAGCATCTACCGCCCATGCAGGTCAATGTGACGGCTAACAGCAACCAGCCCTTTTGGGGAAGCGCGAGGGGGTATGGAGGACGGATACAGCCTACAGATCCATAGAAGGTAGCTAATGCCATGTGCCGTACTACGGAGCATGTAGGCACGGTAAAGGTAAAGCATGTCCCGTTAGCCGTGTTCCGGCTGGCTCAGCTGTCGAGATGCAATCCGCCTCCAGCAAATGACAGCCACAGGGCATGCCTCCCTGCGCAGTTCGTATTGTCGTTTGTTCCTGAGTCGGCCGTTCCGCCTCACCCCTCAGCCCTTCAGCCATCAAATGCAGGTTTAGCCTTGTCTCCGAGCCTGTCCTGTCCTGTCCTGTCTCGCTTTCTATTTTCTCTCTTATTTCCCCTCCTCCTCTCCACAACCTAAACAAGATCGACCTGCGTTCTTCTTCGTCCCCCTTCCCCTTTCCCCTACCAACCATCACTCGTTAACCGCTTCTCTCGACCTACGGATACCTGCTACTAGTAAGTTGCCGCCGCTGCTGGCTTCTCCTTTCCAGTTAATCTCCCAACCTTGATTTCTACCAACGTTCCCCCCTGCCCGTCTCCTCTACTCTTCCCCCGTGACCCAGAAAAAAAGGACAAGACGAAACGAGACGAGACCTCGAGGCCCGCAATTCATTGCTCACCAAGTCCCTGCATCCAAAAGACGACTCGCGACCAAGGTTTCCATAACTTTGGACAGAAAAAGAAAAAAAAACCAAAAAAACTCGGGCAGAGACTCAACAACCATCTTCTTTCGCTTCCATACCGCTCACACCATTCTCGATCGCCTCACCCGTATCGCCGCTGGTATTCGCCAACTCTTGTCGTCATCTGCCTCTGGTTTCGATCCGTCTCGTCGTCCCCAAACCTTGGCCCGTCTCTCTCCTCAACCTATGCGTCGCTGCTCAAACTAAAACCCCTGACGGCCCACCGCCTATCCTTTGCATTGTTCAAAGAGAGGCGCCGTCTCCCACCATTCTGCTCGCTGTTCACCACTAAACTTCGCCATCGCCGACCCCCTTCTCCGTCCATCGTTTGGCAATTGCCATTTTCTGACACGCACAGGGCCAGGAACCAGGAGACGTGCCGTTCCCGCCGCTCCCTCCCTCAGCTTTAGACTGCACATCCATCGCGGTATCACCTTCATCCGCACCCCTGTCAAGCGGGTACGGCACAGGCACAAGTCAACGAGAAGGCCAGACGTCCGACAAAGGCACCCCCCCGGCCCCGTCCAACCCAGCCCAACCCAAAGTAGCCATCTCTCCCCTTCATCGACAGCCGCATCCACTCGGCTGCCCCGCTGATAGACGACCCCGACCGACAGCGAGCCGGCCGTCGACGAAACGTCTGGCTGTGTGGCAACTCAAACCTTCAAGCCGACACCTGCAGATCGGTACTCCCTCATCAACCCGTTCCCCTTGGTCGACTGTCTCTCATAATCTGCCTGCATCGGCTGCCCGCCACCCCATCACACTTTGTGATACCATTGCAACAACAAGTTAGACGCGTCGTCGCAGCATTGTGGTTCCGCCACTCCGCCAATCGTCCTGACGAGCACTGCTACCCCTTTCTTGGTTCCTTGATCTTTTTGGGGGGGGCACCGCCAAATCCATTACCACCACCCATCCCGGCCGGCCAGAACACCCTTGACACGCCCCATCCCCATTGCCGCTCTGGCAGCGCCGATTGAGCGAACCTGGGTGGCGTGCAGTATATTTCACGACCTGGTATGACGCTAGGTCTAGGCTGCTTAGCCAAAGGAATTTAACCCTTTTGGAACTACGTACAACCTGGGCGACAACGGCCCGGGGACAAAGCCCATCCCGACCAGGTGCTCTGCCGTACAGACTTGCTGCTGCTTTGCTTTTATTTCTGCTTTTGTTCTGCTCTGCTCTGTTCAGCCTGGATTTGCTTTGCTCTGCATTGCAGCTAACTAATTTTGCATCCAATCGTTGGGTATCCACGACCGAGCAACCAACGTCCAAGCTTGACCCTTCGCAATCATGTCAACCGCTCAGTCCTTCCAGCCCGGTAAGCGCCCGTCCACCCCTTGATCTCGCTTTGATGTCATCTGTGACGACCCCCCAAAAGGACACCCTCCCTTCCGGGCTCCTCCCCAAACTAGGCGCCTGCGACGCCCATCTGCAAAAGGGGACTGGATGGAGAAGGGGGACGTAGTCGAATAGGGGTGCGTGCCAAGTTGGCAGACAGCTCACAGGCATTGTTGGTCGGTCCACTTGGCTGGTGGCCCTGCTGTGTCATGTAGAGGAGATTGTCTGTTTCATCCTGGCCCATATGTCGTCGTCATTTGCATGCATGCGCCCGCTCCCTATGCTACCTATCTATGCTTGGTCGCCAACTGACGGGTTTTCGTGCAACCAGGCCACGCAACCGGTTCTGGCCAGTCGTCAAACGGCCTGACGCTAAACTTATCTTCGAACAATCCCTTCCGAAACCGTGCGGCGTCGCCTGCCAGTCTCGATTCACCCTTCCTCAACAAACCTGCCTCGCCTTTTGATGACCCCCCCTCGACTCTTCGACCACTATCGCGAGAGCCTCCTCCCCGACCGCTATCGCGAAACCCTTTCCTCGACAACGCGCCGCCACCTCTCAAGTCGCCAGGAGTCATGTCGACTCAATCAGACTCGAAGTCGCTCTCCGCTGAGGAGATCTTTGTACGTTGCGCTCCCACCCAATACCCTGTTCCCTGCGAAGGCGCTCTCACCCATAGGACCGCGCTCTCACCACCAGCGACACAACCATGCTTGTAGACCATTTCGGCCTGGTGCTAATCATTGTATGACCAGAACTCCTTGACGCTGGATGATAAGAATGACCGAAAAGCGCCACCGCCCGGTGGTCCTCGTCGCCCTATGGACCGCCCACCTCCACGACGACCAAGCGATCACACTCGGCCACCACCTCCAAATGGCCAAGGCCGCCCACCCCGCTCTCAGGAAGAAGCCATGAGAGCCAGAAGGATGCAGGGCGGCGGAGGCCCTCGACCTAATGGTGATTCCCGTGGGAAGCCTCCTCCTTCTGGACGACGACCACGGCGCAACTCGGATTCCTCTCTCATGGATTTTGACGCACAGCCACTGACAGAAGAGGAGAAGAGAATGATCGAAGCGAAGCGACGCGAGAAGATGCGTGGTGCCAGTGGAAGCGGAAGCGGAAGCGGAAGCGGAAGTGGAGGTGGGAGCAAGGAAAAGAAGCCTCACCGTCCCAGTCGCCGAGTGGATATCATTGACCAGCTCGATGCGACCGCAGGTATTTACGGAACTGGAAGTAAGTTTGCTTATTACGATCAATCACTTGATAGTTTCTAACCGGCGCGAAAGTGTTCCACCACGACGGTCCATTTGATGCTCTGAACCCTCACCGCAATCGTGCCACCAGCCGGCGTGCTCCCATGCAGGCCTTCCCTGAGGGCTCTCTCAACAACTCGCTGGGCGGATCTGGCCCATTGAACAGCCAGGCTGATCATTCCGCCTTCATGGGAATGGGCACTGATGAAGCCTTCAGAGACTATGCCACCGGTGGAAAGTCAGGCAACGGCTATAACCCGAAGCGTCAGCCTGAAATCTTCGACTCGACCGTTGGCAGCACCGCCGTCCACGGCAGCGAAAGCCAAGGCCTGGGGACTTCCACATTTTTAGAGGGCACGCCGGCCGCCAGAAGTGCCATCGTTCGCAGCCAGGCGGACCAGGCCCAGGACGCGTTCGAGGGCGGTCTTCAGCGCAAGAAGTCGCTGGCGCAACGGTTCCGAGGGATGAACAAGCCCCCACGTGATTACAACAACGCAGCCCGCCCCGGAAACGAGGGCGGCTACAGCAAGATCTCACCAGACGGCACACCGCTGAGCACAGGTTCGGACAATAACCCATTCTTTTCTGACTACGGCAAGGGCGAGGAGGCATTCAGTGTGCGACCTCGAGGCCAGAGCCCACCCAACGGTGGCCGACGCCCCTCGGTAGGCCTTGTTCTCGAGCGACGTGCTACGACGGAGGCGACAACAACATTCGATGATGCCATTGGCGCGAAGCCTCCTGGTCTGCTGGGCCGCATGAAGAGCTTGAAGGGTGGGCGGAGACCCCGAGCAGGCAGCACCGGTCCCTCAGGGCCTGGAACGGCCGTCTAGTGGAAATTGAGCGCACGGTGGTCACCAGGGACGGGGCGAAGATCATTTCTGAGGACTGAAACTCGTCATCAGCCAATGATTAATGAAACGCGACAAGCTTGTCCGCCAGAACGGGACCAAGAAAACACGGTACCGACGGAGATGAAGAGAAGTGCATCATGCTCTTCGCATCCCAGTAAAGAATCTTTCCTTTGTAACGAAGGCAAGATCAAAAGCGAAGCCTACGACGAAGAGGGCGTTGGGCACGTAGAGCCGGGAGGAAATGGAAGACTTCTCCCGGGCAATTCGACATGAAGACGCAGACAGCATTGAGGTGGGGCACGGCTTATGGTCATGCTGGATAAAGCCTGGCGCCCTTGAAGAGACTTGAGAGAGATTATTGATTCCCCGAGACGGATCCCACACACCCCGGAGAGACTGGAAGGGGCAAGGGAAAGTGTCACGAAGACTTGCATGGCTTTTTTTATTTTATTTATTTTATTTTGATCATTATTATTATCGAGATTGGCCTGGTTGCTCTATGAGGCATCAGCTTAGCATCTATCTCAATGGACTTGGAAGCAACAGAGGTTACTGTGACGATGGTGTACACAAATGTGATTAGTTTAGACCCTAGCAGGTAGTCTATTGATTGAAAATTGTTGGATTTTTTTTGTACAAACACTACTCTTTCTTCTTCTAAATTTAGACCTTGCATCGGAATGGAAACCTGTTCATGTTACCTGACACGTGCGTGGGATATTGCAGCTAAAAAAAAAAGGGTTCATCTAACTGCGGCCAAGACAAGCTGAGAAAACGGGTGTGATTTATGCACAGAGGCGAGCAGTTTGCTATGAGCTTAATTCAGCTTTGATCGAGCCTCGGCGATTGTTTTGTGTACAGTTGGTGAAGCGCGAGAGCGCAATGTGACTTGATTGAGTTGTGGTGGGAGCTGCCTGGCAGTCCCTGCGTATGCATGGGCATGCGGGTGCGCCTTCCCTTCCCCTTAAAAAAATAGCAACAGGAGCATGAGGCTTTCAGTGGCATAGCTGCGCCAGCACCCGCAAGGATCAACTCCATCAACACCGACACCAGGCGCCATCACTCATGGAAGTTGCTGGGTTTCCGTCTCAAGGGCCTATCCCAGTGTCTGTGCTGGCCGAGAGGGAAGCCAAGCGCCGGGACGCGGCGGTTGCGCTCGGACGGTGCACAACGGGGTGCGCAGACCTGGACGATTATGTGCTGATGGGTGGCTTTGAAAGGGGCAGCGTCGTGGGCTTGAGCGCTGAGGACGACGAGGTGGGCTTGCAGGTGAGTCTGGAGCCGCCCGGAAAGAAGGCACTAGTGTTTGTGTGCGTGTGTGCTGATTGAGACATGGCCGTTTCCTTGCCCTCAGTTGGGGCTTCAAACGCTTGCACACTCCGTTTGTGGTGAGCACAGCGACACCGTCAACTTCCTGGTGGTGACACCCAAGCCGGCCAGCACCATTCTCGTCGCTCTCAGAGATGCAATCAGGGCAGACCTGAGGGCCACTGGCCTAGCCCATGGCCGGGTGGCGGCTAAGACGAGGGAGTGCCTTGAGAGGGTCCTGCTCTCGTGCATTTTTGACCTCGATGGCTTGTGGGAGGTGCTGGCAGATTTGGACCAGTCACCTTCGCCAGCAGTTAGTGCGAATGAAGCACATGCTGAGAGCCCAAAGAAAGCTGGTGAAGAAGAAAGAGGTGCAGTAGAGGTGGACGAGATTGGGGATAGCCAGGAAGACGACGATGAGCTATTGTCGTCGCCAGAACCGCCAAAACCTATGACACCACCACGAGAACAACCACAACCACAACCACGTAAACAGCAGGCCAAATCGCAACCTGCAATTATCCTCATCACCCACTTCTCCTCGCTTCTTACCGGTTTCTTTACTCACCGCGAAAAGTCGGCCGCCCACTCGACCCTCCAGCTCCTGGGTGATCGCTTGCGCAGCCTCACTCGCACTCTCCCAAGTAGCCCGCTTATTGTGCTGCTCAATTCAACATCCACACCTTCGGCCCCGTCCACGACGAGAAGCGTGGCATCGGTACCGGCCCCAGACCCTACCCTTCGGTCCATCTTCAACCCACCTCCGGCGCCTCCCCCCGGTAGCCGCGCGCCGAATGTCGGCCCATCGTCGTCATCATGGCGCAACAAGCCCAGCTTCGGGCTCGTCTTTACGCAGCTCCTCGACCTGCACCTTCTCTGCACGCGGATCCCGCGGACAACGGCGTCGTCCCATGTCGGGGATACCGTGTGGGTGGTGGAGGTGCTCCTGGACGACATGGGGGTGTGGCAAGGGCGGAGGGGTGCGCGGCCGGATCGAGAGCAGAGGTGGACGGCGTTGGATGTCGAAGGCAATAGGTTCAAAGAAGCCTTCCCAAACACAGAAAAAGAGTTAAGCAAATAAAACATGCGACAAAGTCTGAAAGATCACGATTCTTCGTCTGGCGCGTGACAGGACCATCTTAATCATGACGCTCGAGGATAAGGCCGTGATGATAGAGAGGGCCCAGCATCTCACCAAGGAACAAAATACAACATCAGCATGCAACAGTTCAGCATCACATACAACTAGCAGACCACAACGGCTCGTTTTATGGTTTTGTGAATGGATTAGCGTGCAGTATCAACACCTTTCCCCCCATTAATCACGGTGTTCCATCACAATGCCCTCGCTCTGATGTCAACAACGCTTATCCTTCCAGAGTACAAGCTCGTCCCCATTCTCTTTCTGTCCGTGATGCATCGTCCCCCCGTGCCGCTGTGCTACTCATCGTCTTTGCGTGTTGCCCAACCTCTCCTGAGTCTGAAGCGGGCAGCAATGAACAGATGTGCCAAAAACAACAAAACATCACCCGCCAATTTCCCAAGCGCGCGGTCCCGGGGCTGGTGGATATATCCCGCGTCCACGTCCCAAATGCACCTCCTTCTCCGACGATACACACCATGAATAGACAAATAACGGTGCAACTAAACAAATACTCGCTCGAGAATCTCCGCTCTCCGGCTGCGAGCCGCTGCCGGGCGCACCCAGATTCCCCCAAGTGATACAAGAAGAAAGTGTTTCCTGGAAGAGACTCCGGTCTATTATTTGGCCCTTCGCAAGGGCATACGCTATCGCCCCGCCGCGTGGCCCGGTGGAGAGTTGGCCGCTCCCAGCGTATCCGACTTTTTGCTGGTGGTAGCCTTCCAAAAGTCGATAGCCTCGATAACATCGTCTCCCTTTTCGTCCTCGTGCGCAAACAAAATCTGCCGAGCATTAGCAATGAACCTGTTAGAGGTAGAAGAATGTCATGTCTTGATCTTACCTCGTGCGTGCTGCTGTGTAGCATCCGAATGTTCTTGCGGGGCACAATATGCACTGCACCATTCTCCATATTGCGCAACTCCACAAAGTTGGGCTCAAATGCAAGAATCCAGGGGTAACTGAGGGCAAAGCTGTGAGGAGTGCCCTCCCAATCGATACGCCACTCTGGCCGAGCCCGCCAGCCGTTGCGATTAACAAAGAACGAAAATTCTGAGTAGTTGAGTAGGAATTCTCCGTTGAGACGCTCAATGTGAATCGGCTTGACACCTTCCTTACGGGCGACAAAATCAAGCGATGTATCGGCCTGGTCGAGCAGTGATTGCGTTTCCAGTGTTTCCAGTGACACCACCTCGAAGCCTCTGGCACAGGCAACGCACAGCTTCGACTTGAGGAAATGAACCGAAGAAGATTCAGTAGGAATATAAAACTCCTTGAACGGCTTGAGCTCGTCGTGGCCGCTGGACATGAACTTTCCGAGACCCTTTTGCTTCTTCGCCTTGGTCATCGCATCATTCGGCTCAAACACCTTGATCGTTGTAGAAAGTGCACTAGACTTGACGCAGCAGACCAAATGTCGACCGAGGCAGATGCCTGTCTTGAAGAAGCTGCAGTGGTTCTGGATCTTCTTCGGTCTCCTGGAAATGGCCGGCTCGTCGGGGTTAAGCGCTGAAACCGAGTATGACTGCAGTGTCTTATTTGATAATACAAGAAGGAGCTGGTACTCCTCTAGAATATCAATCTGAGTAACAGACGTCGTCTCCAGCACTCTTCGGGGAACCTGGTCCTTATTCTTACGGTCAGACAAATACACACCATTGTCTGTGCCATAGAGCAACTTGCGGCCACCATCTAAGGAGCATTAGCTTATAAACTGGCCCGAGAATCACGGGAGGCTTACCGAAAGGCGTGACACAGTTGACACGGTTGGTGCCGGCGAAAAAGTTGCTTGAAAGAATCGACATGTTGAAAAAGTCGGCACGAGCTCGAAGACGCTGCTGAGCCGTGTCGATGTACTCGAGCCACTTCTTACGCGCGGCCTGGTTCGATGCGTATAGGGTCAATTCATACCCGGCCTTACCCAAATGGCGGAATGTGATAGGCCAGCCTTCGCCCTTCTTGGCATCGTTGGTGTTAGTTCGTATTGAGGGAATTAGGCTGGATGATGATCGCTTCATCGCTCCCGAACCAGGGATAACTTCCTCCATTTCTCTGATGGCAAGGAGTTCGAGGGGAATTGGTCTACGGTAAGCCTTGATTTCCTCATTCTTGCCGGTTGTCTTGATACGAACCAGGAGAACAGCGTGGTCAAACAAGAAGGCGGTAATTTCAGCTGGGTCGGTTGGTGATTTCTTGAACTGGCTTTTGAAGACAAGCTCGCGGCCATCTTCCGTGAGTTTCAAATCAACCCTCTCATTGGGCCTGAAGCGGAGTTGCTCATGGAGCCTTCTGAGGTTGAATCGGTTTTCGGCCTTCCCAGATTCGGCGTTGACTCTTCCTAAGAGGTCACGAATCACAGTGAGAACCTTGGGAATATCCTCCTTATCGGGATTGCCGTCCTCGGTGTACTTCAAGACGTTTTCTAGCAGAAGAGGATATCGGGCGAGACGGGTTGTCGGCTTGGTCAGGTAACCATTAAGTTCCAGCTTCCTAGATTCCTTGCGGCGCTCAATCTCATCGACAAACTTGGCAAAGTATGGGTTGATAGACCTCTCATTCTCGAATTCAAACTTTCCTTCCAACTGCTTGGAGCCGTACCAGATGAAGGGCTCGAACTGGGGGACGAATTCAAGAAAAATATCACCAATATTGTGGACAATGGGCTCCTTCTGTTGTCGGCTGGTCAACGACGAAGCAAAGCGCGAGCTCACAGTATGAATACTTGGGTGATCGATAATATTGCTGAAGATGCCCTTGACGACTTTGTCACGGCGCTGCACCGGGATGGGGGATGCCTTGGAGCGCAGAGGCAAGATCCAGAAATCGCGGAGGTATTCCAAATCTTTGACGAAATCTCGCTCGGTGTAGAAAATTTCGGAAATGACCTCTTGCCTCTTCTTTTCCCTCTCGTCGACCTTGTCCGCGATCTCCTTGGGAACCGAGTTGATCCAAAGCTTTTGCTCATCTGTTTGGTCGACCTCATCATCGTTGACATTGGCGGAATCCTCCTTCCGCAGACCAGGGTTGATCTTCAGGTTCAGCCTAGAAACCTGCTCCAGTCGTCGAGGACAAGCAATAGAGTAACAGAGCTGATCCCTAGTACAGGTGGGAGAGTAGCACTCGGAGAGAAGAACAAAGACACCGTTGACCGCGGGCTTCTCTTCTGGCTCGTCCATCATTGTCTCCCTAAACTGATACATTTCGGATTGCGAATCTCGCAACCTGTGTTCGTATGTGACATCGTGGAAGAATTTCTGGGCATCCAAAGCTCGACCCAGGAGAAGGGCCAGGTTTCTGTCCGTCGTCCTGATAATGTACGACAGCACGTCTACCGCCTCGGAACCACTGAATGCATTTTTATATGTCAGTTCGTTCTTCGTTCGATCACCGACGATGATCTTGCGGCGGAAACATTCTGCAACGCGGGAGAGAAGGGCAGGGTAAACCAGGGGTGGTCGGATCTTGGTTGCGGTCGGCGGGCGCTCGCTCTCGATCGACTTGCTCCTGGACGGTCTCTGGACAAGAGTGTTGGCATCGGACTCGGAGGGGGCAATGGTTGGTGCTATGGTAGAGGCCATCGACATTGTCCTTCCGTGGTCACTGCCCCCATTCGAAGATGCCATGCTCGGAGTTCGGGTCTGGCTGCCAGGAACGTTGCCATATGCACTGGTGGAGTTAGAGTAGCCATTTGTCGCCGGCGGGTCTGGTCTTCGGTTGGGGATAACTCGTCCGCTCATGGTCTGGTGAGCGTCTTGCATCTGAGGGGGGAATGAACTGGTCATGGACATTGCTCGGTCCTCGTGGCGTTCCGGAACTACTCTGCCCTGGGCGGTGGTTCTGGCCGAGTTCTGGTGGGCGTAAGGAGCGTGACGCAACTGATTTGCGGAAGTCTGCTGGTGTTGATATGTATTTGGAGGAGGATGGTACATCTGAGGCCGAGGGGCAGAGGCAAGGGATTGTGATCGATAAGGATCGCTGTTCATCGCAGGGCCCGGCCCTCCTTGATAAAACCGTTGGGCAGGAGTCCTCGCGCCCGGGGCTTGTGCTGGAGGACCCCGGTGATCCATGCGCGGAGGTGCCGGCCCTCCGGGACCAGGATACGGGCGCCTCTGCTGTTGTTGTTGCTGTTGCTGCTGCTGCTGCTGCATATAGTGGTGAGGCGGTTGCTGGCCTCCTGATGCCGAGCGTTGCTGAGGATAGTAGCCGCCCACGGAGCTGGAATCCATCGTTCGAGTCCTCGTGGGATCCTGGTTGGGATAGTGGCCAGGGGGAGGGCGTGGCGGTGGCTGCCGCTGCATGCCTTGCGATGTCGACGACATGGTTTGGGTCCGGCCCTGGTGTTCTCTCATGGGAGGAGGCATCGAGGAGGATGTCATAGTCTGAGACCTGCCCGGAGGAGGAGCTGCACCAAAGATATTGGAGAAGGCGGCATCTCGCTGATAGTTGTTTTCGCCGCCGTAACCCTGAGGTGGCGGCCCTCGCTGGGGAGCTCGACGGGCATCGTAGCCGTAGTCAGCCATGGTGGCGGTTAATGTGCCTGCGAATTGACAAAGTGCTCGTTAGGAGACTGGACGGACGTGATGCGAGGGCGGCCGGGGGACAAACCAGTTGAGAAGCCTCTCGAGAGGCCAAAATGGTTGACGGCGGTTCAACAGCCGACGTCGACGGATGCGCCGCCGCCAGTCGACGTCAACACGGCCTCTTGGTCGGAATTCGGGCGACAAGTAATGCGCAGAACTCTGTTGTCGTCTGGAGTCGCGGATGGCGTCACGGAACGGTGGCCGTCGAGGGCGAGACGGTTCAGGGAGAGGACGGGGTTTGTGCCCAAGCGGACGTTGGCTCGAGAGGAGGAGGCGGATGAGCTCGTCGGTGATCGAAGTAAAGCAAGGAGGGAGCCCGCTGGGTCAGGGCAGGGCTCGTCGGGAGAGCCAGAGTAAGACGCCGCAGACAGGGAGCAATGGGCGGTTGCAGTGTTGAGATTGGTGGCCCTATGGATGAATCCGAGGGGGTTGCAGGTTCACGATCCACGTAGGTAGGATCAGAGCCAGACAGGCCAGCAGCACGCAGTCCAGCACAGGCAGTAGACAAAGAGCACAGGCACAGACGCAGACACAGAGAGTCAGGTCCACCAATTCCACATCCACGGGGGTCGGGTGCCAGTGTGGCAGTGGAGGGAGCCAGGTAGAACTCGGTGCGAGCCAGGGAGCCGATAGGTACCTGGCAGGCCCGCCAGTGGGAAGACTGGGGGTCGACAGCGGGCAGGCCAGTGGGTGAGCCAGTAAAAGGTCCACCAAGTCCACCTGTGGACGAGCGGCCCCTCTGGTCGGCGACGGGTTGGCTGGTGACTGGGTCCGGCACGTACGTAGGCTGGACGGGGTGCGGGCGCCGCAGCGGGCAGGTTATACTTGGTAAGGGATGGATTGATGGGCTCGGAGGAAAAGACTACCTGATGAGCGCAGCAGTATTCCTTGGTCCCAGAAAGAGCCCTTGCAAGCTGCCGGGGATGTAACGGGTTTCCTTTGTCTCCTCTCTGCTCTGACAACGGGAGGTAGCCCAAATGCGAGGACGCAGGCCCCCAAGTATACTGCGACGTGGGTAGCACTGCCAATCTGAAAGCCGTGGTTCTTTGACGGGGAGCAAAGAATGGGTGGCTAATAAGGGGGAGTGAGGGAGGGGGCTACACTAGTGACCGTTGATTCCTGAATAACAACCTGTCGCTCTGGTACTCTAGCTCTCGCCCTGGCCACTGGGTTGGACTGGATTGGAGTTTTCCTGCCGAGGGAGACATTCATGTGAAGGTTGCCGATTCATTAGTTGGTGCTGCAGAAAAACAAGCAGCAACCACAACCGCGTGCGCACAAGCAGAGCTACCACACTCATGCCACACTCGCTGCCACGCTTGCTCCTGGCATTGCTTCCCGCATCCTTTCCACAGAACCCAAACACACACAAAGACGTCGGTGGCCGAAACTTGGACGCCAGGCACCACAGGGCTCCCCCCGGCCCAAACCCTCCATAACCTCGTCGCGACTCCTACCGCGCCCGTCGACATCCACAAAAGGGAGCCAATCACCAGCGACCGCTCCCGGGTTTTCACGTGACATCATGTCCTGCAGGGAGAGCTTCTGATTGGTTGCTGAGAGCCTAGCTAAGCACTGTCCAGCTCGCTCTTCCTAGCAGCCTGGCCGGGGCTACATCATCTCCAAGCTTCCAACGTAAAACACCAGAGTCCACGTCGTCTCAATCTTGCTGCCTCTGTCCTGAGGTCACTCTTTCATCATGGCTGAGGTATCAGAGTATGCTCCCAAGTTTGCCCCCTTCATAGGGATGGTAAGTTCCCTTTTGATGATGCGCGTCGCGGATGACGCGGATTGCTGATGAACTTGCAGGCTGGCATCTGCGCTGCCATGGTCTTCGGATGTACGATTCTCCAACCCCCTCGCTGCTCGAACCATCAATGATCGAATACTGAACAATTGGAATAGCCATCGGCGCCGCCTACGGAACCGCAAAGTCTGGCATCGGTATCGCTGGTGTTGGTACTTTCCGACCGGATCTTATCATGAAGGTAGCGTCTTCGCGGCACGGCAATCTGCAAAGCATCATCGTCTGATAACAAACCCAGTGTCTGATTCCAGTCGTCATGTCCGGCATTATCGCCGTCTACTCGCTCGTCATTTCTGTCCTGATTGCCGAGGATCTGGCACCTCCCGTAGGCCAGAGCTACAGTTTGTTTACGTATGTTTCGATGTTGGTATGCGGACAAGGATATCGCTGACAGATGGGTAGTGCATTCTTGCACCTCGGATGCGGAATCGCGGTCGGCATGACTGGTCTTGCCGCGGGTTACTGCATTGGTGTCGTGGGCGACACAGGCGTGCGTGCCTACATGGAGCAGTCGAGGATCTTTGTCGGCATGGTCCTTATCCTCATTTTCGGCGAAGTCTTGGGTCTATATGGGTATGCTCATCGGAAGAGTGACCAAAGATGTCGGTAGCGTGCTAACTTTTCAATAGCCTCATTGTCGCCCTCATCCTCAACACCAAGAGCAAGGGTTAAGCCTATTCGATCCACATCGGCCAGAGGCAATCAACGGCCCCCTTCACAAAGCGTTCTCGCTGGACGCTGAGGATGAAAAGAGCCACTGCTGGGCTGCAGAGAAGTGTCTTAATAGCTGCATCGGGCATGGCGTTATGGAAACGTGTAATTTTAACGTAACAGGTAGAGGTCAGAGGGGGAAATTGACAGTATTTAGCTTCATATCAGCCCATGTATCTGAATTATACATCACGCAACATGTCTTGGCATTGGTTATCAAAATGTTGTTGAAATATTTGTTCGAGTAGGGAGCTAACTATGTTCAGTTTGTCTAGCCCCATAAACCCTCAAACCCCAAACCCCCAGGTGGGAACCTATAGACCAAAAAGAGCGAAAAGAAGAAGAAGAAAAAAAGAGGAAGATTGCGACGCCTCCCTGGTCATCACTATGCGGATTGGAGGGTGTCGCGAACCAAGTGCCCGCCACGCAGACCTGTAAAGTTGACCAACCAGAACTAGGAAAGAAACCAAAACCAAAATCTAGATCATGAAAAACGCCGAGAAAATGCGGCAATGTCGTCCAGATGCTATCATCAAACTTGAACCCCGACACAGCAGCAGCGTCCCAGCGCGGCAAGGAAACGTTCGTTTACATCATCAAGCGGCGCCCGCCGATACGACGCAGGAGCTTCTTCCGGGAGCTCATCTCCGTCTCACGGCGGAATCGCGTCCAACTTCGATCGCGTTCATCCCAGTCTCGCATCTGCGCTGTGTGGATGTTAGCGGACACGATGTGCGAGCCTGCGGGGTGTTGCTGCTGTGGCTTACTCAGGAACCAGTCCCACTGGCGGTCCTCGCGCACCAGAATGTCGTCGCCTGTCTCACGAGCGAGACGATCCTGGCGTGCCTGTGTAGCGGCCGCCTCTCCCACAAGATGCGGGTCTTCAAGGGGTCGAGAAGGCAGCTCGGTGGCCTGAAGTTCGTCGGAGAGAGTGGTCCTGCTTCGTCGCATATTATCCACGGGATACCTCTGCGCGCTTACACGCCTCTGGGCAACCCGCTGGGCCGTGGGGCTCATGCTGACTGAGGACCATGTTCCCACGCGAAAATCATTCAGGTTCGGGGTGCTTCTTAGAGGCCCGGAGGGAACCGGAGGTAGGCCGATGGTCTGGGGCCGGGGAGCCGAGGTACTGGTACGTAGCGGAGGCAGGAGAGACGACGTCGTGCCCGCGACGTTGGCTCTGTTGGCAGGCGGCGAGTATGGCGGTACGGCCTCGGGGTACGGCGCGACGGAGTGATAAGACGGTGCTTCCGAGACTGAAGGATCATGCCGAGTCAGCTACAGACGGTCTCGTGCCGGCATCCGGACTCCACAGGTTCCTTGGTGCTTGGGTGCAGCAACCAACACGGCGGGCGAAACATGCAGCAAAAACACCACGATAATACCAGATGTTCAGAAAAACTCACCGTACGAAGGGGCGGCAGAGCGGATCGAGGCTGTTTCAAAGTCCTCGAAGCTGTAACGCGGAGTAGCAATAGCGCCGGTCATGATGGCGGAGGTGCAAGCACAGAAGACGGATGGAAGCGAGGCAGGAGAGGAGTGGCGCAAGCCAAACTGAGCATCTGTCCGGGAGCTGGGCTTATCAAGAGGGAATCAAAGCTCGAGGGAATGGAACAGAGAGGAGAGAGATAGGACAGGATCACGCGGTAAGGTTCGAGAGGTCAAGTGAACCGATTTGTGAATGGGAGAATGATAAAAGAAAGGTTGAGTGAGACGGGGGAGTGGAAACGATGACTCCTGTTGGAAGAAGGTAAGACAACAAGGAGCCAGAAGGCCCAGCTATTAATGCACACTCACGGATAAAGATGCATGCAGGGAGGTGCAGGTGGGAGATTCGGTGGAGGAGGAGGTGTTTACGGTGGTGGGTAACAAGCATGTTCCGCACCCTCACCAAGGATGCAATACGCTGGGGCACCTGTTCTTGGCCCACGAGTGTGGATGGGGAGAAGGCCCTTTGGGCAAGCTCCAGGTCCAGGCCGCAGCTGAACTGGTGCGGGCTGCCCATTTGCATCACGTCGTGGCGTGGAGGTTGGGGAGGGGAGGGGGGTAGCACTGGCAAGATGCGGGGACACGTGAGAAACCATACGGAGTTGATGCTGGGCTGGACGAAAAGCACGACGACGGTGCCATGACGCGAGGACAAAAACAGAACCAAGGCAGATGATGATGCTTGTCTGCTGGGTGCCTCTCTGCTGGCAGGAAGCTTGCTGGGCTGCGAACTATAGCCCGGCTAAGGGCCACCGAGCAGCCATCAACCCACGAAACAGCCTTCCCGCAGTTGCGTCGGCGATCACTGCTGGCGTAGAAACAAGTGTGACTGGGACGGGATCGGGATGGATGGGCTGCCACAGCACTGGGCACAGGGCACAGGGCACCACAGGCAGGCCAGCACAGAGAAATGCAGTACAGAGCATCATCCTGCCAGTTGGAAGCGCTACAGTTGGGTTATCCCCTGGCGGCATGGTCGGGCGTTTGCCGGAATAGGCATGACGGGCTTCCACGGAGGCTTCCACACGGCGATAGCGGGGTATGGCGGGCAGGTATCCGGGACGCTGAGGGGCTCAAGAACTGGACCTAAATGGGCTTTGTCTGACGGGTCTTGGTCCGAATAGCGGGGCTCGGGCCTTCGTCTGGGCGTTGTCTGGGCGTGTCTTGGGCCCTGTGGGCCGCTGATCGGGCAGTGCTCACAGGGGGAAAGTGCTGGGATGGTGTCCAGCGGGGGTGGGTTCTCGATAAGCCCCCTCCAAGGCCTCTTCTCTTCTCAGTTTGTCCTCTCAATTTGTCCATGTCATGTTGCGCCATGGCCCTTGGGTGAAATCCGAGCACTTTAGCCCACGCTGCTTTTGCCTTGTCGCGAGTGACAAAAAGATGGGATGTGTGTGGGCCTCTATGATGTATTCGACATCGAACATATTGCTCCAACCAGGGATGCCTGACATGAGTTGCGGCACTTGATCATCACCGTGCTTCAGTACTGGACCCGGGACGTTTGGCATTGTTCCATGATGATCCTTGATCGCCACTCCCTGTGGCCAAGGACGTCGGAACTTGATGGATATGATGCAAGCCTAGCCATCGTGGTGCAACTACACCGAGGCCACTTGGCCCAGACCAGACTTGGCAGCCCCCCCCCCACCCCGCCTCGGCCAGTTGAATGTCTGGGTCTGGATGACGGTGTGCAATAGTGTGGCTGTCGTGCTTCTCGAGCAATGTCCAAGCCGCAAGGATTGCCTCCCTCCAACTTTTGGAGCTACTGTAAGGTTCGACACCAGCTCAGTGAGCGAGACGCTGAGAGCCAACTGTTTCTTGGGTGACCTGCCCGCTATGGCAGGTAGCCAGGTTCCTGTCCTACAGACAGCGAAGTACTGTCAGGGAGAGATCGTCCTCGCGACTGGAACTTGATTTGCATTGCGGTATGCTCTGCGATATCTGATGCAGGAACCGACAGCTCTCTGGCAGACGTTGCGGCTGCGTTTTGACTCAGTTGATAGACCACGAGACTCCCAAATCAACCAACCCTCCTATACCTCTTCTCGATCTTGTGCCCCTCCCGCAAGATACGCCCGTTGCTAAGCTCCCCCTCCACCATGGGAAATACGGGTCACTCGGACACAATCCCATCCCCCCGGACACTGTGAGGCGTTGGCCCGTTATTTCGAGTGGACTGGTGATCCAGGGGAGAGGGGACGAACTACACCACCCAGCCTACGAGATGCGCCGACTCGTAGTTTGGTCCATCTTTGAGGGCCTCTTTCCGGGGAGGTGTACCATTTTTGGGCTGCTGACACACTTCCGACATGCATGGCGGCAAAGACAGTCTCTTGGCCTGCATAGGATTTTGGGGCCATTTGAGCCCCGTAGTCGTAAATGCTGTGAGACCTGCATATCTGGGTTCGTCTCACTGGCTGTCCCGATACTTTTTTCTTTCTGGGAGTTGGTCTTGGGAAGTGACCGGATTTACCCGCGGTTGGCAGCAGCCAAGACATAGGCGTTTCCTTTCTTGATAGGGTTACGTACGCGTCTACTGCGGAATGGGAGAGGGATCCGGCCGGCTGATACGAACGGATACGTTGGAACAGGAAGATGGGCCCGCTCGGCAAAATGGGGAAGTTTCTTTCCCCCGAGAAGAGAATAGAAACGAAGCTATGATTGAGCCCGAATATTGCATCTTGCCTCCCGGTTTCTATTACGAGGCGGGGTATATTTGCAGTTGCCAGCGCCCATTTAATCCGGAGGGATTCGGCATGTTTGTAAGGCGGGGAGTGGAGGCGGGAATTTTTGACAACTCAGCCTGCAATTTTCGCACTCGTAATCAAGATTCAGCCCTAAGATTTGAGAGCGTGGGGATCACTGGAGGGTCACTGGGCACATTGCGGCTGATTGCGACTTTATGCTCCCTCAGAGAAGTGTGAGGCAACATTGGCAGGCTGCTGGAGGTTGTGGGTTGGGGGTGAACCACGACTGTCATTCACTACCCGACCTGGCTATGCCCCACAGTCCCCCTGCCAGGACCAGTCCCATCACTTCTATTTAATGGATGGGGCCGGGGTACGTACCTCCCTGTCGCGTGAAGACGCGATCTCACCCAAGGCGACAATTTGTACGGCCCGGAAGCAGGCCAGCCACTACTCTTCAACGACCATCTCGAGCAGAACACAGCAAACCAAAAGGCCCAAGAAGAAAAAGATTAGAGCCTAGAACGCCCCCTGTGTTTCCAATTCCACAAGCCGACTTATTAGCCGCCTTCCAATGCCAACTCGCCTACGCAACTCCTCACCCGAGGAGTCCTTAGCTACACCTGCGCAGCGCAATCTAGTAGTGCGTGAAAGAGAATTCAATCGCAGTGTATCTGGATCGAAAAGAAAGCGCGCAGATACCAGAGCTGGAGGAAGCTCAAGCCGCCGCCGCCGAACAGCTCAGCTATCGGAAGGGAGTGATAATAGCGAAGGTGAAGGCGGCGAGGATGTATACGATCCAGACCAACCGCTCGACCAACGACGAAAAGTCCAGCAGGGATACCGGGACCTGCTTCGAGACGTCACCGAGAACACTGAGGAATACCTCCAACCAGACTCGCGAGGTTTGCACGAGACCATCTTGAAGGCCGATGAGCTCACCAAGCACCTTCGACAAACAACTGAAGCCACCATCGATTCGCGACTCCTTGTCAGCACGACCGATTTATCATACCGGAAAACTCTGCGCCTTACCCAAGGTAGCCTGTCGCAGGGCATTGACGTGGACGAATTCGTGTCAAAATGCATTACATACATGCGCCAAGGCAGGGGCATCCATGACGACAATGCGCCTGAGCTTTCAAGCACTCAGCGTCACAGGAGAAGGGCAACCCGCGACGGGGACGACGATGACGATGAGATCGGTGACGAGGGAGACATGATGAACTGGCCCCATCTCGGTCGGTTTGCCGCATTGCCCCATATTCGACGACCAGCACTACCTGGCCTTCTGCTTGGCCCATTATCGGTCGAAAAGAAGGCCCGAAAAATCACCAAACGAAGTGCCCCTTTTCGCCCGAATGCTTTGGCGGAAACGAGGCCGGAGGTTCTCAATGTCGAAGATCTTGCCAAGCGGGAAAATGATTTGACTGCAATTTGCGGCAAGATTCTTCATCAGCTCAAGGAACTGCAGGCGGAAATTCAAAACACAGTTATAGATTTGATTGATGACGATATGGAAGACGACGAGAGAAACAAAATCATGCACCAAAATGGCCTCCGAAGTACTGGTGGAATCGACTTGATGCGATTTGTGGTTAATCCGAAGTCCTTCAGCCAAACAGTCGAGAACGTCTTCTACGTCAGCTTCCTCATTCGAGATGGAAGGGTCGAGATAGATTTTGACGAATTCGGCCTTCCTGCACTGGGTAAATTTTTCCCATACTACCCACAGTTTAGCATATCAAACTAACCGCATTTGTAGCGCCTGTCAACAGAGAACAAGATGAAGAGGAAGAACCAGGTACTGCGCGACACAGTGCCTCCAAGCACCAGGCAATCCTGTCAATGGACATGGATACGTGGCGTGACATCATCGATACATATGAGCTCAAGGATTCGATGATTCCGCACAGAAAAGAGGTCGCAGCAGCGGAGCCTGGGCCGCGAGGTTGGTATAGTTGAACTGTGTGTCAACAAACTGGGTGAGAACAACCCTTCTTTGTCCTGGCAGGCATGAGCAACAATCATGCGGAGGGTCCCGCTAGGGCACCGCGCCCCATCAAGCTCTTTGTTCTTCAACGCTCCCTTGCTTGAATGTATCAAAAGCACGATCCGTGGCTTGGTTTGTGCGGTGTACAGCTATGCAGATGACCTCTGTTGCTTGTCCTCCTTGAAAGGAAATGGCAATGTTTGTTGATAAATAGGAAAGTCAACATTGAGACAGCGAAATGGCACATTGTCAGCCACGAACCTATAGCCCATCCCTCAATATTGGTGATAGCCGACATCAATCCCGCGTCTTTATGAAAGAAGTCGTTACAATGTTTCTCATTCTCCCCCGGCTGCCCCCAGATCATACTGCATTTCTCTTGCCTTTCGACTTTGGTCGTGCATGACGAGCGCTCTTTTATTAGTGCGTCGAGCGTTAAATGTCGTATCTATTTATCTTGTATCGCACCCGTCATCTGTATCATTCGGTTCTCGACTGGAGCCACGCAGCCCTGCGACCATGGAGTCTCAACCCTCCTCTCCAGATCTCCGCAACACGATTCATGGCGAGGAACACCAAACATTCCCTGGGCTGACCCAAAGCTCTCTCGACCAGATTGAAGATCAGGGTGTGGACACATCTGCAGGAGAGATCTCCTTTTCTCGGGCCACGACTGGAATAGCGGACGACGATGCTCTCATTCAGATTGAAAGCCAGAGCGCGGACGCACCTGCAGGAGAGATCTCCTTTTCCCGAACCACAACTGAAATAGCAGACGATGATTTCCTCAGTCGTTTATCGATCGATGAATTCACAGAAACGAGTGTGGCACAGCAGGATGTGCAAGAAATTGGACAAGCTGGGAATGCGCCCTTGGGCAACAAACGAGCGATGAAAACTGGCAAGCGTGCAAAGAAACTGCTTCAATCCGTCACCAAATGGAAAGAAGACATTCAATACCTGATTAGATCGCAAATCGATTACCAGGACCTGACAAAAAGCCTGGGCACCATCAAGGACGACATGACATCCGTCATAGCAGACTGCACTGACGAGCGTGCCAAGCTAATCGCTGTCATAACAAGACTCGAGGCACAAAATACTACCCTTTCTCTTCGGCTACGTCAAGTGAGATCTGTGGACCAGCCGAAACAGATAGCCATAGCAGAAGCTGAACTTCCTCGTCAGAAGAAGAAGAAGAAGAAGAAAGCTCCCGCCGAGTACCTGGAAGATGCCCAATGCGGTGCCTTGACCTTATGTGGAGAGGCTGGTCCCGAACCGTTTGACATCCCAGTGTCAACCGCCACCAGAAGCGCAGGTTGGTCGTCACAACAACTTCCCAAACCTCGATTGCCACCCCCGTTAAGGCTCGAAAATCTTCCGCTCCCCCGTCAACGATCTGTTGGTGGTGATTGGACCGCA
Organism: Calonectria crousiana; assembly: GCA_013406985.1. NCBI lineage: Eukaryota > Fungi > Ascomycota > Sordariomycetes > Hypocreales > Nectriaceae > Calonectria > Calonectria crousiana. Next base: position 13,211 of record VTGD01000172.1, on the reverse strand, counting down.
GCAGCCTTCCAAGGATCTGGATTGAAACCATCCAGGCCGCCATCTACAGAGATTTCACCTGACACTCCCACACAGTCACGCAAAAGTACAGAGATGGCCGATAAATGGCCTAAACATGGGACCAAAAAGCGCGACAGCGTTGCATCCATCTCAAAACGCATATCAATAAACAAGCATGCACCTCCCCCCACCAAACGCCGAAGCCAGAAAGTACCGGGAATTAAATCACACCGCACATCACCAATATTGGGAGAGGCAACTGGGTCAGCACCGCAAGCCCATTGTTCAACCGATTCATTGCGTGACTCGATGCCCCCAGATGACCCTGCCCCGCCCAGCACGATTATACACAGCAGCCAAGAATACCAAGGCTTCGATCGAGAATCAGACGAGGGAGGGGAGGAGGAGGCATCAAACAAAATCCCACTGTCGCGATTTTCAAGTCGCCCTCTCAGCCTTGATGTACCACGCCTTTCTCGTTTCAGTACTTGGATGCTCAATCAATCAATTCAAACAATACTAAACATGGCCAGGCTGGGTCGGGACGGCCAAAGCCTAGGCCAAGAACTGAATGCAGTAGGAGTGGAAGAAGCTTCAGATTGGGACCCGGCGTCCCAACGTTCCAGCCGCTGCATCACACTCAGGTCGGAGCGGCCTGCTGACAGAAGTGCTGACGTGCTCTATGACACAACTCTGGGTCTCCACACTACGAGCATGGACGATGGCAGGGCTGGCAGAAATACGTTTGTCCAAAACAAAAGCGCAGGCGGCCTTTTGAGGCGAGTGTTCACTGTTGCATACTTGGGTCTCTTTATTGTAACCTTTCAAGTCTACATTGCCAGTTCGCGTCAACAACAAATTTGGTTAGATGCGAACGGCCTAACGAGGGAATATATGCTGAGGTTCTATCTGGAAACGCCCGCTTGGATGCTGGTCCCAGGGGTGGACGGCAAGTTGGTGATGGGAGTAGACGAGGCCAAAACGGCGTTGTCCTGGCTGTGGCAGCTGCTTCCCTGGAATTCGAGCGGGTTATAGAGATGAATGAGCTTACGAAAGTGATGGAGCATGGGCGGGAATGGGGGCGTTGAGAGGGAGTCTGAGATGCTGGCGGTGGTGATGGCATGGGACTAAGGCGCACAGGATGGATTGGCGTGATGTTGAGATGACATGTGATTCTTCAGGCTGTTTCAAAGTATCCTTGTTTAGGTATCACAAATCCAAAGCAAATTATCCAGACGATTGATTTGAAATTCATGGAGGGATGACGTGTGTTGCAAAAAATAACGAATACCCACTGTGGCTCCGCATGTCTCGGTTCAGGGCAGTGACAGGTGTGCGGGGACAGACTAAACGGATGGGGCGATTGAGGAATGGATGATTCCAAAGGGATGAGGCATGGACCGATATTGCTCCGTCAGGGAGCAGCTTGGGCGTAGAGGCTGTGTACGAAAACGATTCCAAGGCGTGTCAGCGTGGCGCACGGTGCTTATTAGTCGGTGCCTGGGTAGATGCATTAGTTATCATGATTTGGAATTTGGCAAGCGGGCGCACACGCGCTCATTCGCGCACGTACATGTACATCGGCACATGGGACGCACATGCAAGTGCTAGCTTGCCTTGCCGAGCACAAACGCATGCTATGTCATGACGAGTCCGCTAGCTAGACTATTCTGGGCTATTCTAATCAAGGGGAGGAACCACGCAACACAGCCCATGATCCATGGCATCAAATTTTCTCTGGAGCAATTAAGCTTCCGAGCCGAGGCATCCCATCAAGAGCTGCCCGTATCGGGGAGTGGATTCGGCCGAAGCCGTTGCGGCGAAGCCCAGCTTGGCAATACCACGGCGTGGGGTTGATGTCATGTCTGTCCTAGGATGATGAATCGCAAACGGGACATGAGAGAAGGGGAAGCAAAAAAAAAAGTCGAGGTACGTGGTCCAAGCCAGTCTGGACCATGGAGGTTGCCTTGTCCAGCCCTGGTCCATTGCAAACGAAACCCTTCCTTGCCGTCATGAGCGTCGGTGCGCTCGCCGAGGCTTACACTTTACTTATTTATTAAATGCTCCATCGCTCCTTTGGTTCCTGTCGCTTTCGCTTTCCATGTCATCACATCGCATCAAGAAGGCGATCCCCAGATCCGGACTTCACACCACCTCACGACCCATCGTCACATCTGGCCCCTGTTCTCACCATCATCGATTTGCAACAAATTTCCACCCGTCTCGCCATATATCACAGCCGCATCGCCTATTTCTGACCCATCACCAGCGAGCCGCTTTTTCTTCTCAGCCGCCGTTAAACATGTCGTCCAAGCTCATTCCTTCCAACCCTGACGATGTCATGGTCATTCGCAATGTCACGCCCAACATTGCCACATTTTCTGTCCCCTTTGCGAGATTCGGAAAGATCAAGATTGGAGGCCGTGGGACTCTTGGTATGCGGAGCTGTAAATCTGATTTGAGCAACACAAGCTGACTCCAACAGTGAAACTCACCTCCGGTTCCCTTGCCGTCTTTTCCCCCGTGGCGCTCACGGAGGCATCAAAGGCCAAGGTTACCGAAATGGGCGGAGATGTTCGCTACATTGTAGCCCTCGACTACGAGCACCACATTTTCATCTCAGAATGGGCCAAGGAGTACCCGCAGGCCAAGATCATCGGCCCTCAAGGCCTGCCCGAGAAGCGGGCCACGCAGCAGGATGACCCCAAGATTGGCGACGAGGAGTTCGCTGTCATCTTCACCAAGGACGAGAAGCACGAGGTCCGCATCAGCGAAGAGTTCGACGCCGACTTCGAGTACGAGTATGTCGACGCGCACGCTAATCTCGAAATCGTCTTTTACTATAAGCCGGAGCGTGTCCTCATTCAAGCTGACCTGCTCTTCAACCTGCCCGCCACCGAGCAATACAGCAAGGTTCCTGAAGCCGACAAGCCAGCTGATGGCTTCCTAGGCAAGCTATTTTCCAGCATCCAGGACGTGCAGGGCGATGCTCGCTGGCTGAAGCGATTCAACTGGTATCTGGTCAAGGACCGCCAAAGTTTCAACAAGAGCATGCAGCGCATTATCGAATGGGACTTTGATACCATGATTCCCTGTCACGGAGACGTCATCGAGGGAAGCGCAAAGGACATGTTTCGCAAGGTCTTTGAGTGGCACCTCGTGGGCCACAAGAACTAAACTTTGAAAGAGGGTGCTGTTGGAACGACTTGAATGAATCACGTCATGTACTATTTGTAAAGGCCGGGCGGATACTTCGTTTATGCGGAGGAGTTGGTTGGGGCGGTTGTTCTTCTACTTTGCTGTTGATACCAGATGACGGAATCGGGGCTTCGTCTATTGTACTGTATTTTGTGTACATGGGGAACTAGGTTGATGGAAGGGGGGAGCTCACTGTACTCTCGCGATCAAAATCCTAATTGGCTCAGCTGCCTAAGGCTGGGCGGAACTGAAATAACCTATCAAACATACCTAGAATACCCTCAATCCAAATAGCAATTCACCAATGAGTATACTACGTCCGTTCTGAGATTCTACATTGCTTGCATTGGGGTGGAGCGCAAAGGCGCATGGCCCGTGCGCCCCCGCTGCTCCCAGCTTATCTTATCGGCCAGCTCGCTCGCCTTGACGTCGGTGTCGGCGCGGGATGTTCGACTTCATCCCAGGTCGTCACCATCTCGAGATAAACTGCAGCTCCCACCCGAGCGCCACGCCCACTTCCCAAAATTTCGGAATACCCCAGTATGAGTTGATCCAAAATGTCTGCTGAGTACGGGCGCATGGACCCGTTCTCCTTCGCGGGCTCCAAAGATGTCGAACATCCAGTGAGCATTCGCATGTGGGTTCCGCCGTCTTTCACTGCTTTCATCCCCGGTTGACTGACGCCTTGTCGCAGAATGAACCTTGAGGGCGAGGAGCCTCCGTTTAAACACTCCACACTGCTCGAAAGGCCTGACCTGCGACACACCGGATCAAACATTAGGTGTGCAACCCTGACCACCGGAAGCTGCGCCTTGTCTGACATATATCTAGCTCCCACTCCGATGTTTACGTCACGGTCCAGGTCTGGGCTGGCTCCAAGCCTCTCACAGTGCCCGTTCAGACCGCGTACAAACCTTTTAGATCCGAGCGAAAGTACGATATCCCCAGCACAATTGGCTCATAGACCCCCAGCCTAACCAATGCAGATGGAATGAGTGGCTCCAGCTCCCGATCACATACAACTCTCTACCGGCCAACTCGTGCCTCGCAATCACGGTGTGGGATCTATCGCCCACCGGTGGACAGGGTGCTCTCGGCCATGCGATCCCTTTCGGGGGCACGACGTTGCCCATGTTTGATGGAGACAACCAAGTGCAAAAGGGCAGGCAAAAGTGCCTTGTACATCGACACAAGCATGCCGACGGCACAGATCACTCGACAACGCCAGCACTAGTCTCCACCAACAAGAATCCGAACTCGCGCAAGGGCGCCGTCCCTCCACTCGATAAGGATGCCGAGGAGCTCGATCGCATGGAAACACTATTCAAGAAGCACGAAATGGGTGAGATTCCTCGCGTGGACTGGCTGGACCAAATGGTCTTTCGTAATTTCGAAAAGGGAGGGCTTCAGGCCGCAAAGTCATCCATGAAGATGCTGCAACGTCAACAGGCGTTGAACGGAGACGGACATGGCAGCGAGAAAGGCACGTCGGAAGATGGCCGCCCAGGACTCTCAACATTCCTCCTCAACGTCGAGCTACCACGCTTCGACTTTCCCGTTGTGTTCTCTGATCACGAATACGACCCCCCTCCTATCTCATCACTTCAAAACCTGTCAGTCTCGCAGGCTAGCATCCCCCAGAAACAACCAAATCTCCAATATGGACCAGGAATCAATGCCGTAAGCGAGGGCTCTTCAGGCCCGGGTGGGCGCCTCGTTACAGTGTACGATCCTGAAGTTGGGCACAAGGACAACCCGGCAGAGGCTAAGCATCGTCGACTCTTCCGAAGTTCTCACAGACACGGCATTCTCGACAAGGATCTGAAACCAAATGCCAAGGTCAGAGATGAGCTGAATCTCATCATGTCATATCCCCCAACCCACGTCCTCAACACAGAAGAGACGGACCTGGTATGGAAATTCCGTTATCACTTGACCCGAGACAAAAGGGCATTGACCAAATTTGTCAAATCCGTCAACTGGAACGACCAAAGCGAATCCAAACTTGCCATACAAGTACTTGGCCGTTGGACCGAGATCGACGTTGACGATGCCCTGGAACTTCTTGGTCCATCCTTCGACAACGGGGCCGTCCGTTCGTATGCTGTAGATCGCCTCCGCAAATCAGATGATAAGGAATTGCTTCTATATCTTCTCCAGTTGGTGCAGGCTTTGAAGTATGAGCACATATCAACGGATTCTGCCGAAGACTGTTCGCATGATTCATCTCTGGCACGGTTCCTCATTCAAAGAGCAGCTGTAAACTTTCAGCTCGGAAACTATTTTCACTGGTACCTAATGGTAGAATGCGACGATACCAGCCCTGAACAGGGTCTTGATAATCGAAACATCTACCGGAAAGTGGCATACGAATTCATGACAGAGCTCGTGAAGCAACCAGACGGGCCTGAATACAGGAAGACACTTTTGCGGCAAGCCGAGCTTGTCGCAATCCTTGGCAGGATTGCGAAAGAGGTCAAGGCAACGACCGACTCCAACGCCAAGAAAACCGACCGGGTCAAAAACTTTCTTGCAGACCCCAAGAACGAATTGCTGATCATCGATCCACCCCTGTGTATGCCTCTAGATCCTTCAGTGTTTATCACCGGAGTCGCTCCGGACCAGACGAACGTCTTCAAGTCATCCTTGAGCCCGTTCAAGTGTACCTTCAAAACTACGACTGGCACCATCTACCCCATCATTTTCAAAGTTGGAGATGATCTACGACAAGATCAACTAGTAATCCAAATCATTACACTCATGGACCAACTACTTCAGAAGGAAAACCTGGATCTTAAGCTTTCGCCTTACAAGATTCTAGCGACCAGCACGTCAGCGGGTGCCTCCCAATTTGTCCAGTCTGCAAGCTTATCCAGCATTGTAAACAAGTTCAAGGCAAATCCAGCGCTAGGCTATCTGAAGTACCACAACCCGGACGACAGCCAACCACTCGGTGTCCGCCAAGAAACGCTCGATACCTATGTAAGATCGTGTGCCGGGTACTGTGTCATCACTTACATCTTGGGAGTGGGCGATCGTCACCTTGAAAATCTGCTGTTGGCGCCTGATGGTCGCTTTTTCCATGCCGATTTTGGCTTCATTCTCGGTCGTGATCCCAAGCCGTTTGCGCCGCTCATGAAACTATCCAAAGAAATGGTGGACTGCATGGGAGGTGTGCAATCAGACCATTACCAGCAGTTCAAACAATACTGTTTCCTTGCCTACACGGCACTACGAAAGTCATCAAATCTCATTCTCAACCTGTTCAGCCTGATGGTCGACGCCAATATCCCGGACATTAAGCTGGAGCCTGACAAGGCGGTTCTCAAGGTTCGCGAGCGGTTCCATCTTGAGATGACGGAGGAGGAGGCCTTGCGATACTTTGAGAGAATCATCGAAGACTCTCAAACGGCGTTTGCGCCTCTTGTAATTGACAAGCTGCACGAATGGGCGCAGGCTTTCCGAGCCTAAGGTGCAAGGTTGCCGAATTGGGTATGGAGTTGCAGGCAGGCAGGTATTGATACACAGGAAATAGAGGCACTTGAGGTCATTTTAGTTATTTTAGTTGCAAATGACGATACGAGCGCCTTCATGTTACACTCGGACCCAAAAGTTGTCCGACCAATATTTCTCAACATTACACTCGTTCTACTTGAACGACTTGATCCGATACATGTGCATCTTGTGCATACGTCTCCATTCAAACAACTTGACAGCCTATTATCAAGGCTCATGCTCCGACTTTGGACTGCCTCCAATCCCCAGGCCCACCCATCAACCACAACCTTGCTCTATGTTAAAATCATAATTCACAGATGGACAGTTTCTGGAAGAGGATATTAAATCTTCTTTTTTTTTTAGTCAGGGTGATCAGATTTTTACGAACAACCCTATTGTTCAACTCAAATTGTATGCCACCTTTTGTGTCCTTGTTCCTGAAATCACCCTGCTGAGACTGCAGCTTGTTTTTGAACCAGAAGTAAATATGGATGGAAAGTCTCGCGAAAAGATTCCTCGTGCCTTTTTGCTTTGGATTAGTCGATTGCAATCATAAAGTACATAAGATCAAGAAAAATACTTTTTTTTTTCGAGAAAAAGCATGATCAATATGATACACGTCAACGTTGCTTCGCTTGAACACTTCATAGCAACTACAACCTACCCATGCAATTTTTTTCTTCTTTCCTATTTTTTATGAGAACGAACTCGCCATTTTCAATTTTTCAAACCCGAAATAGTTGAGTGAGCGCATCTGGACCGAACCGACTTTGCCATGTCGTTGATTTAATACACACCATGGCTGAAGATTAGCCCGTGGCCCTAGTCGACCGTTTTCCACCCTTGACGGCGCTCGGCAACATGATTGGCCAGTCTAGCCGGTGGCCAACGTCATGGAGGCTGGATCAAGAAAGCCGAGCTTGACGTCCAAGATCCGTCCCCGCGCGCCCGATCGCAGCCAATTCCCCGGATCCATCCCCCAATTCACCTGCACGCACGCGCAACATGGCTCCCTCGCAGTGCCTCAACCTCCGGCCACTGGCCTCAAGGCTTGCGCGGCCCTCTGCGTCGCTGCAGGCGCAGCGCCTCGGCCGATTGCCCGCGGCAGGCGTGCGATACAAGTCTGGGCCCTACGGATACACGCAGGCCAAGGCGCTCGTCTTTTCCAAGTACGGCGAGCCGGAAGACGTCCTCAAGTAAGCGCTGCTCCCTTCTCTTCAGCTCACGCAGGGCAGCGGGCTGACAGGCGATGCCAGAGTGCACACGCATTCCATCTCTCCGTCCATCCCCTCATCGTCCGTCCTCGTCCGATCGCTCGCCTCCCCCATCAACCCCGCCGACATCAACACGATCCAGGGCACCTACGGCTCCAAGCCCCCCTTCACGTCGCTGATTGGCACGCCCGAGCCCTCCGTCGTCCCCGGGAACGAGGGCGTGTTCGAGATCTTGTCCACCGGCGACGCCAGCTCGGACCTCAAGAAGGGCGATTGGGTGATCCCCGCCGTCGGCCAGTTTGGCACCTGGAGGACCCACGCCGTCGACGAGGCGTCCAAGTTTATCAAGGTGGACAAGGAGGGCTTGACGCCCACGCAGGTGGCCACGGTCAGCGTCAACCCTTGCACGGCCTACAAGATCCTGCGGGCCTACGGACCCAATGCTGGCCCCAGGGCCGGCCTGGGCATGAAGCCCCTCGAGCCCGGCAGCGGGCAGTGGTTCATCCAGAACGGCGCCAACTCGGGCGTCGGGCGGTCGGCCATCCAGTTTGGAAAGCTCTGGGGCCTGAGGAGCATCAACGTGGTGCGCGAGCGCGAGACGGCCGAGGAGACGGAGGCGCTCAAGAAGGAGCTTCACGACCTCGGCGCTGACGTGGTCGTGACGGAGTCGCAGTTCCTGTCCCGGGAGTGGAGGGACCAGCTCGCCGAGATCACGCGCAAGGGCCGCGAGGAGATTGGCCTCGGCCTCAACTGCGTGGGCGGCAAGTCGGCCACGGCCGTCGCCCGCTCACTGGGCGAGGGCGCCACCCTCGTGTCCTACGGCGGCATGGCGCGCCAGCCCGTGGCCCTCCCCGTAGGCCTGCTCATCTTCAAGGACATCCGCTTCGTGGGCTTCTGGCTGAGCCGCTGGAACGAGCGGGACCCTGAAGGCCGCCGCCACATGATCAATGACATCCTCAGCGTCATCCGCGAGGGCAAGTTCCGCGACGTGCCCATCCAAGAGGTCAAGTGGGACTGGGACACCGAAGAAGCGACGCTGCGAAGCGCTGTGCAGCAGGGTCTGCAGGGTTTCCGCAAGGGCAAGGGCGTGCTCGTCTACGGCGACACTTGAGTGTGTTAGTAGCCGTCTCTGGAGAAAAGAAAGAAGAAGAAAAAGAAGAAGAAAAATGGGCTCAATGAGAAACGTAGAATGTAGATGTGTACATGTATAAATGCAAATTATCCTTTTACCACGTTCCAGCGCACAATAACCCGTAAGACCGCCATTCGATGTACGTCAGCATAGGCGTCCGAATTGATCGCTCCATCTCACCTACCAGGTCACGAGTAGGCATTCCAGCCAATGACCTAATATCACCTAATAAGCAAATAGTAGACGTTCTAATCAATCACTTGATTTCATCCAATGAATATCCATCAGGGGTTCTCGTCAACAACGTAATATCACCTAATCAACTGGTAGATGTTCTAATCAATCACTTGATCTTGCCTAAAAACTAACGAGTAGACGTTCTAACCAACAACTCGATCCTAGTTCATAAGCAATCATATCATTCATCTCTCATCTCACATCATTGATGCATTGAGAGCAACTCGCCAGCCACTGCTGGTCCTCACCATTTTCGATAAGGTAGCCTCGCAGGGTGGAAATGAGCAGGTGGAGTTTGGATATACTTCACAGCACCATGGCTCCAGTTGAGTATGACAGGTATATAGTGGTTAGGGGCGCGAAAAGCACCAACACAGAAAGGTATTTTCGTATCTGTATTTGACCTTTTTGGGCTTCACATCTGCAGCCTTCAAAGTTTTATGCTCGTCCATCTCTGCTGCGGGCAGGTTCGTCTCGGAAAACTGGGCTCGCCTGGGTTCAATAATGAACAATGCCTTGCCCAAATCAGTTTTCGTCCTCATCTCGGCCATTTCTCATCTTGCTTGCTTCAACATATCCATGCAGTAAAGACCAGCTGACGACAGACTTTCAAGAGCGCAGCTGCATCTCGAATTCGTTCCTCTGTTGCAAGCGGATTCTCGCTAGAGAACACATTCTGTCCTGGGCGGAATGATCAAACATTACTTGGTCAACTTGACACTCACTCATGCACCATTCATCCAACTGCATTGCTTCTCTTTCAATCCAACCTGATCCCTAGCAAGCTCGCCTTGTGCTTCTTGCCTGTGCCTTCACCAACCCTGATTTAAACCTTGGCCACGGGACCTGGGTTTTCTCCCACCCCGTCCATCCAAGGTTCGTTCCTAACCAATACATTCTTCACCCCCGAGCAAGAAGCTCAGCCATCGTCAACATGTCCATGGGCGATTTCCCTCTCGACGGTGTCTTCCGGACCCTTTTTCCTTTTCACAACGACCACGCCGATGAAGATCTGATATATGAGGGCTCGACGGTGAAGATATACGAGGGTATATTGAAATGGGCATCCGAGATCCTCCACGAGCAACGAAGCCGATGTTTCCTGACCGTCGACCTCACGATGGACCTCGAGGATTTGGCCGACACGCTCTGCCAGATCCTGGTCAGGGACGTCGAAGCCACTGAGAAGCAATCACGGCAGTGGAGGGCGATAATCGAGATGACGTCCCAGTTCTGGGTCGAAATTCAGTGCCAAAGGTCCTGCTACCAGTTCATACGAAATCTGATGACCCTGGAGTACAACAACATGACGGCCCGGTGCTGTCCCTCCCGCAAACCCAGCCGCTCGTGGTGGGCCGAGACGAACAACCGGATAGGGCCTCACGTCTCGCACATACTCGGCGAGGTGCGCCGCGAGATCTCGGTGTACAAGCAGTGGAAGGCCAGTGTCGAGGACGGCATGGCGAGCGACTCGCCGGAGCAGCCGCCAGCGTTCTGGAACTGGATCCTCCGAGACGTGTCCCGGTACGCCAGGGAGGTGCTCGGCAACGCCGCCATGCCGGATCCGTACACGTTTGAGAAGGTGATTTGGATCCTGGAGGAGACGCGCGCACGGCAGGGCAGCCTCGATAATCCAGATTCTTTCCCGTCGGTGGACGACATCTTCAACAAGCTGGAGGAGAAGCAGGCGCTGAGGATACTGGTGCAGCACCTCTGGGCCGCGGAGCGGCGATGGGAGCACCGCATCTGCTCCAAGTCGCAATCCCGAATGAAACAGCTGCTCCGGGGCGCCATCGCCGCCCGGTACGAACGGGTCGCCGTGTCGGCCGCGGGGATGCCCCTCGACGCTTGGAAAGGCCACAGCAGCAGCGGCGCCGGCGACCAGGGCCGCATCAACATCCGCATCAGCCAGTCGATCTACCGGCGCTTCGGGCTGCCCGACGCCAGCGCCTTCCGCAGGACCGTCACCGAGTCCTTTTGCGAGTCGGACGGGGACCTCGACGCCCTCCAGTGGCACGTCGACATGTCGTGGATGAGGAACTCGGTCGTCATCGACTGGGGCGAGCTCGCCAAGCGCCCGTGCCAGCACCCCTGCAGCCCGCCCTCGTACAGCAGGCTGTTTGGCAATGCTCCCCCGTACGAAGAGGAAGAGACTCCCCAGCCGGCCAAAGCCAGAGAGCACGCGCCGTTTGTGCTGCGCTTGTTCGGGCAGTCGTGCTGATGGAGTCGGTGAGCCAGAATGCCTCTGCGGTATAACTGGGGTATCTGTCTTTCAAATGCCAGTGTTTGTTGCAGGTTTGGAATCGGAGGCCGTGTTTTCTTTCTTTCTTTCTTTCTTTCTTTCTTTCCTTCTTTCATCTTCTTATTTATACCCCACGGGAGTTGGATACTGTTGTATATAACACAGCCCTTGGATTATTGTTAGCTCAACACTGTGCTACATGGGACTCCTAAAATAAATAAAATAAAAGACTCTGCGTCTTGGGATTTCTTATTGCTTGCTAGAATAAATAAAACAATACCTCAACAAGTGTCGTTACCCAAGAACAATCTCCCGGGCTAGCTGGGATTGAGGTTGTGCAGCGCATCTGATGAAGCACCTCCCTCCATTATTCAGGGTTGGATCGCAGTGCTGTGCAAAAAAGACAGGTCAACAATGGACGAGTGTGAACCGCTTGCTTTCCAAGGTACCAGACATGCTCAACCTCGGCGCTTCTGCTCCTTGTTCCAGACGGTGATGGAGCTGGATGATGAGTGTGATATATATGCCGGTGTCAGGATACGCAACAATGCCCCCCAACATGGACCAAAAACAACAATGAGGGGTTCACGGCGGGGAGGTAGCCTTCCAGGAATGCACACATGTCAAACAGATGGAGGGTCCAAGACAATGGCGTCGGTAAATGCGGTGGTCAACAGCCGGAGTTGGGGAATCTCCGTCGCTCCTTCCTTCCCCCCCTGAGACACGACTTACATGCTTCTGCCCAGCAGTTGAAACGCGCGAGGCGGCGACGCATTGAGTTGGCGTCAGCCTCAGCCGTGGTGGGAGCATGGGGAAACGCTGCTTGATCTACATAGCACGGCTGATATATACCACGAGCCAGCGGGAGCTTGCATGGAGCTATCGTGGAAGGGCTGAAAGAAAAGATTAAAAAATTAAATAAATAAAAAAACAGGGCGCGCACACACACACGGATCAGAGAGAGGCGCAGTTGGCCAGTTGGTGGGGTACAACTTGGTGCTAGCTGCAGGCGACGGATGTACCTTGCATGGTCCCCGGGCCGTCACAAGAGAAGAGTCGGGATACGGCCTGGTGCGGATGTGTTCGAATGGCAGGTGAATTATAGTTGGGGGGAGGGAGAGTTTAGGCACCATCCCGTATAGGTTCTTTGTTTATTCATTTTATTCTTACTTTTTATCTTGATTTGATTGGACTGAGAAGGGTATCGTTGAGGCTGTGATGCCCCCAAGTCGATCGCCAGCATGGGAGGTCGAGATGGGATAAATACGAAGAGAGGAGGAGCCATTGGAACCCTGCCTTGTTTCGTTTACATGTTTCCTTTTTTGTTTCATCAATGACACACACACACACACATGCCTGAATCCGTACCCTGGTCTGACAGCGGTGAGCCGCTAGCGCATGCATCATCTCAACAAACGTTTCGATTTCTTCCTTTTTCTGAGCCTTGGATTCTGACGTGGACTGCCAATGTGGCGCCGGTTCCTCACCTATGATGAAGGTGGCGAATCAGTAAAGGCGGCGGTGGGATGAGAGCGGGGGAGGGGAAGTGCGTTTGTGTGTGAACCGGTTTCTTTTTTTTTCTTTTTTTCTTTTTGGGAGCATGAAGAAAAAGCAATTAAACCACTTGTAGTTTATCACACCAAAAAAGGTCAGTGAGGTTTTTTTTTTTTTTTTTTTTTTTTTTTTTTTT
>VTGD01000171.1:0-83326 GCA_013406985.1 Calonectria crousiana | reverse complement strand
TCGAGCTGTCTGATGTCTTTGAGAATGGAATATTGATCTTTGTAATCTGACTTGCTGGAGCAGCAGATTGAGTGGGGTCGGCCAGTGGGAAAATAGCACGTTTGCTCCCATCCAACTGTTCCTTCCAATATTCTTTTGCTGCATTATGATCAAGCTGCATATTATAGTTAATAAACTCAGAATATGGTTGCAAGCTTAAGCTCAAATTGCCTCGGTAAATGCTATGCAGAACACCAAAAACAAGGTTTAAGCTCCAGCCATCAAAAACAGCATGATGAATAACGAGTACAAAGTATCTTTGTCCTCCAACATCATTGATATATGTGTAGCGACATAGTTGGGAGCCATATTCCATGGTAATCTTCTTAGTGTTGTCCATAACACTTCGAAGATTTCCGGTAGGATCCCATGACGCCTTCCGGCGCATAATAACTTGGATTGTTATGCCATCTTGCACTACAATGCGAGTACGCAGGTTCCCACACAGCTCCACTGTGTGTTCCCATGCTGTCTTGAAATGATTCTCGTCGATGTGCTCGGGAATTCGATAGACATACTTGGCAATATAGGATCCTGGCTGCTTGACGGCCAAAGCCATAAGGCCCTCCTGAAGACTTGTGCAGGGGTACGCATCTTGAATCTCATCAGAAGAAAGATTGCATTGCTCTTGGATCCTTGATTTAATAGCATCCACCTGGTGGTTAGGCAGCAAACCGAATGCCACTGCCTCATATGAAATCCCTTCGAACTCAACAGCGCTAGCAGCTACAGCATGCAGCCTAGGGTCGGCAAAGATATCTTTTACAGAGATCTTTAGGCCAACCTGTCTTGCAGCAGTAGAAAATTGGATAGCTGTTATGGAGTCACCGCCGATCCTCAAGAAGCTATCATCTCTTCCAATTGATTCTAATGGAATTCTGAGAATTTTAGACCACATTTGTTGCAATCTTTCTTCCATTGGCGTGGCTGGTGCACGCTTCTCACCATCTGCAAGAGAATAGGCAGCCAGTTGCTCCCGTGGTAGAGTAGCAACCATACGACCAAGACCGCCTCGATCAATCTTTGTTGATGTAATAGAAGGCATATATCTACATGGTAGAAGCATTGTCGGTACCATGTAGTTGGGTAGTGTCACAGCCAATCGGCTCATAACATCTATCATTTGAGCCTTAAGCTCAGTTGTAAGAGGAAGAATGACACTCGCTGCATCAGGGTCGACTCCAGCACCAGTGGTCTTCGTATCATCACTGAACGAGTAATACCCAACGAGATTTGTTCCAGCTTGTCCTTGGAAAACATCAACCACAACTTGTCGGACTCCTTCGAGCGACTCCCGTAAGTGATGCTCAACTTCCCCTAATTCAACTCGAAGACCTCGGATTTTAACTTGAGTATCTTTTCGACTAACAAACTCAATGGTCCCGTTGTCGTTATAATAGCATAAATCTCCAGATTTAAAGAAACGATTCCAGTGAGGCACAGTCCTTTGTGGTGCCCATTGTGGTAACTCGGTCATCGTGGCGGCAGCAGTCTTCACGGGATCGGCTAAATACTCCCGTAAGATTGTTGGTCCCTGAATGAAAACTTCTCCGGTGCAGCCTATGGGGCATAGCTTCTGCGGATCTTCTTGGTCTAGAATCCAGCAGAAACCTCCAACCGCCCGACCAACGGTTTGTGGTGATTCATCCTTGGTATACCACTCGTGGAGCGTGCTAAATACGCATGTCTCTGCGGGGCCCCATCCGGTAGTCAGACGCACTTTGCCAACCCATGTTTCAAACACGTCTCGACCAACAGCCTCACCAGTAAGCAACAGAAGCTCAAGGCCAGGCATATCCTCAGGCTTCAATGTGCGTGCGAATGATGGGGTAAGAAAGGCCCAATTGACCTTGTTCTCGCTGATGAACTCAGCCAGGCCACTCATCCGGGCATCATCGGACGGGATACAAAGAGTGGCGCCAGTAATCAACGGAGCTACAATTTCGCCAATACAAAGATCAAAAACATATGAAGCGAATTGTAGTATCCTCACACTCGGTGTCATGCCCAAGCGGCCGCTGATAGCTGTTTGGCTGGTGCAAACGGAGCAGTGCTCCATTACAAAGCCCTTCGGAACGCCAGTACTTCCAGAGGTGAATAGAACATATGCCGCATGGTCGGGGGTTACGGCAACATTAGGCGCAGGCGGAGCAAGCCCGAACCGGCCAATAAGTTGCTGGTCAAAAGCGGACGTCACTTCAAAAACCTCTGCGACAAGATTGGTGCACATTACAGCATTTGCAGACGAGGCCAATGCCACACGTGCACGAGTCTGCTGGACAATTTGCTGTTGGCGTTGGAGAGGATGGCCAGGATCGAGCGGGATCCAGGCTGCGCCGGCCTTATTGATAGCAAGAATTGAGACGAAAAACCATACAGACTTCTCAAAGCAGACATGTATGAGATCTCCCAGTTGAATTCCAGCCACATCCACCAAGTAGTGGCTTAACCTGTTGGCAGCATGATCGAGCTCCGCGTATGTCAAATGGCCATCCCAGGCCTCAATGGCAGAAGCTTCGGGTCGTTCTTGTGCCTGCTCTTCAAAAAGCTGATGCACACAAGTGCGCATTAGTTTGGGCGGTTCACCGTTGGACTTGATTGCTTGTTCAAGGTCCCAGCTACCTGTGAAAGACAGCATAGCTAGTGGGGAGTCATCGTCGTCTTCTTCTTCCGTGTCGAAAATATCATCACTACATCGCTTTATTAGCGCTCGGTATTTAGTGCAATACATAAGGATGTGCAGTCTTTCCTTTCATCATAGTACTGGCTGTCGTCAGAAATCGGGGAACTGTCGTATTCATCTGACATCTTGTCGGTCGGAAATCGTTGGATCGTCTTGTTTCGAAAAGGAAAAAAAAATGTACAGTATATTACAATGGAGTTAAGGGTTTCGTATCGTATGTCAGGACAGTCTTTTAATCGTGCTTATTGGAGAAGCAGTGTCTGTTTGCGTGTTGTATTCAGTGGCTCGTGATTTGCTTGTTGTGTGGGCTTTCCGTGCTCTGAGTATCCGTAATCTGGGTTTCAATTAGCTCTCTTGCATTTAGTCCGTTACCTTGCAAACTAATTCATCGCGTGGCTGCCATAGTCGTCGTCACCTTCACAGTGGTGAATTTGTGAATCGCTAAAGTTCCAGAACACAAACAGAAAGAACAGAAACCGATCCGACGACCGGGTAAAATGCCGAAGGCGCCTCACAATTCGTGATCCCGCTGACCCAACCCTATCCTAGTCTAGTTCATTATGGAAGTCATCCCTACATCTCTATGACAAGGCGCTAGGTTTATCTATACACACCCCCGTGTACGATTGAAAGCAGTGGTGCCTAGGTACATAACATGAGACCCAACCAGGGGCAGTGAGGCTAAGGAAGCGGTGACGACCACGTAATTGACCAGATCGATTCCAACCATCCAATATCCCTACAAACTATGATTATGGCCAAGAGACCTTCACCATTCAATTTTGACACACAAGAAGCTTCTGCAAACAAAGAAATCAAATGGAGTGAAACCACCATTTATCATCATACAAAATTATTAACGGAGCGTCAACTCAGGCCCCATGTGCAATCCGACAATTGAAAAGAAACACTCTAACAAAACAAGTGTTACTAAAGTCTCAAGTTTATGCTTGATTCAAGGCTGCGTTGACTTATTAACCTCGACCTTGTCGATGATTACACGAGGAATCAGGGGATGAGGTGTGACTCTGTGAAAAATGTGGAGGAAAGTTCGCCATTCAAGGAAAGAGTACGTATTACGTTTCGTAATATCATTCATACCTGTGGAGACCTGGCTGTGCACCGAGCGCCACAAGGGTTGAAGCATACTAACCTGATTTAGTTGGTACCCAAACCCTGTCAGTTTCGCCACGCCTTTCTGATTTAGAACCTTGCCCAATTTAAGCCACAAATTCATTCATATGTGGACATTAAGCCAAACCTCCGGTCATCATTGTTCCTGCTTAGAGGCACGGGAAAATGGGATAGAAATTTTGATCCAGCTTGTGTCATATGTTCAAATTTCCCTTGTTTTGTTTTTTTTTTTGTTTTTTTTGGGGGGGGGTTGGGGGCCATGCGCACCTGAAGTGGTAATTTTGTGGCTAATTGAATGTAAATAAATTTATATTACTCCCGTGTCGTGCACATTTTAACTTGACAAACTGGGCTTATTGCTGCACAGCCCGTTCCTGGATCAAGCACTTCAAATGCAAGTGCCTGTGGTTAGGTAATTCCAGGATCCACCAGTCAGGCAAATCCTATAAAATGCAGAACAAAATCTGCTCATTGCACTGAACACTGTATCGCAGGAGTCCGCTCAGGCAGTGACAGGGTTTGTGAGAGAAAATGCATTGTCTGTGCAGGGGTACAAAGCTTGAGGCACGGATTGTTCATCAACCTACACGAACCCTCGGACGCTGTCAGGTGGCTAAGGCGAGGAGACGTGAAATTAGGAAAGGATCTATTTAAGTTCGCGAGAGGAATGAAATTTTCCTTGATTGGCTTCGCTTGTTATAATGGGTGGGTCTGCTTACGGGGAAAGGAAGCGTCGCTTGTCTGATCCATCCCAATCCTGTCATGCGTAGTGGATTTTCCCAGTGGCTCAACCCCAAACTATTGCTCGGCTAAATCTTCCTTTCATCCTTCAGAGTCATCTACACATGACGGATCGAGAACCCTAAACAGTGCCGAACAAGCCATTGATTAAGGGGATGGTGGGGGTTGTGCACGGACCGGTGGTGTGTCCCTTGCCATAGTGCTTGCCAGGCTCCAGTAAAGAGGGTTCAAATTGTCCGTTGGCAAGGAAGAATGACGGGGAAGTCGCGTGCCGAGTTTTCTAAGTAATTACGGATACTATTTTCTGTCTTATCTTTTTCTGCAATTGGTCAATTCTCCACACAAGCCCTCCACACCAGTCAGGGTTTTCGGGACGATTCCAGGATCCACGCTTCTATCTCCTTGTCAGGCCTGGCTGGGGGAGGCTTGGCACGGTACAGTTATCACATCAGGTGAGTTTCTAAAACAATTTTTCTACGTATTTTTAAAAAGCGGGTTATATTAGGATGTCAAGTATGTCCTTGGCCTCGATACAGAAAGTAATTAGGCAAGGCTCCAATATCCACATGCACAGAAAGTAGTTGAATGTTTCTGCGGCGAAGGTATCAAACACACCTATTACCCAACCAAATTCATCAAGTGGAATAATTAGACTCTGTAGACTTCAGCCACAAGCAAGGAGCCACTTGCTCGAAATGGCGGGTTTGTAACCTTAATATAATCCTACCTACCTAATATGGACTAATGATCTTACACTTAAGGTGGCCTGAACAATTCCTGCTACCGAACCATCAGTAACCCAGCAGATCACACAGCTTGCAATACGAATTTATTATTATTTAAACAACCCCGCTTCTCAAAATTCCCCTTACTGGACTAGGCTGTTCACAATGAAGCCAGATATGGTTTTATCAGGGGCCTTACCCTACAGTGAATATGATTTCTTGGGGAAGTTGGCATTCCTTATCCCCTCATTATCATATCGCCGCACTTCATAATCAATTTTCTATTTTTTTTCTCCTAGTTGATTAGTATATAAAAAGCATTTGCCTGAGTTTAGCGATCCTTCAGAAGAGATTATCAACGGAGTCAAATGTGATTGGATCAACCCAGCAGACCAATACTAGTGACACGTTGAGCGGAGTAAGGTAATATTATCCCTATTAGTCAATTAGAACCTAGCGTGTGGAATCTTGTTGTCCATATACTTCCGCGGAAGGTTGGTTATCTGGCGACGAAGCTCCAACATACCTAACACAATGCCATTTCAAACCATACATCAAATTGCATAATTATTAAGGCATTTCAGCCTAGCAATGTGCCATCGATAAGTAGACATTAGAGCCACGTACATGAAGTTACTTCAGCACCAACACTTGATACTTATAGGTATCCACAAAGAAATCAATTAATAAAGTCTCAACAATGCGAGGCTCTTGCGATTTAAATAGGTAAATGAAAAAGTAAGCGCTTCCTGTTACATATTGATCAACCGTACCAGGGCTCCTGAGCGCTGTAATGTGCTCCAATAACAGTCGCGCAAAGATATGCAATATAGTTGGGCTTCCCAGTGGCCAGGTCCGAATTTGACTGCGCCAACCATTGCACCTTGACAAACTAAAGCAATATACGACCCAGAGCCCACAATGAGTAAATCATCCATGCCACTTATCCCTACACAGAAATCCCATAGCAGGAAAGGTACAACCTCTTCACAAGCTCCATGTTTTAAAGTGTGACTACCCACCGATCGAGTTGGTTGTTATCAGCTCCAATCTGTTTCCACCTCGGTCTGGCAGTGTGCCATCATATGGAAAAAGAGGTTTCACTCTTATTGCCAGAAAAGAGCCTCCAGATTATTTCTAAAACTCCCAATTCGTATGCATTGCTTAGCGATAGACCTCAAAGTCCCTCCCTAATCCATGTCACTATTTTGTTAGTCGCACAACAACATTGGGAGAGGGTAACTCACAGCAGTGCTAGCGTGAGATCTCCATGAATTCTTGCTTTGAGCTCGATCTCGACTTCAAGGTTCAAATCAAGACGCAATTTGAGAGGATCTTTACCGCCGCCGCCACCTTGCTGTTGTTGCTGCATCTGCTGCTGCTGCTGCTGCTGTCGCTGTCGCTGCATGCTTCTTTGGTTTGGTGCCATTTGTCTACCGTATTCATCTTCGTCTTCCTCATCTTCGTCTTCGTCTTCATCCTCGTCTTCGTCCTCATCTTCTTCCTCATCAAGCCAAGCTGGGCGTCTACGGTGAGGGGGCGTTTGATGTTCCTTGGTTCTTGCGCCCTTCTTTGGTGGCTCTGGGGCGGACTCTTCTTGTTCGGGTGTGGCAGGCTCATCCGGTTCTTCCTCTTCTTCATTATCTTCATCACTCTTGTCGGAGAGGTAATCATCGTCAAAGACATCCTCATCCTGGTCTCTCTGGTCTCTCTGCTCGCCTTCTGCATCCTCAAACTCATCGCCGCTCTCCTCGGCACGATGGGGTTTCTGTGATTCTGGCTGCTTGGATTCATGCTTATCTTGACTTTGAAGCTTCTCCACGTTGGGTTTAGGGGTCATGCGAGGAGATCTCTGTGGCTTAGGAGAGCTCGTTTCACCTCGCGGTATTGTGTCCTAATATTGTCAATGGGAATCCGGGCTGTGAGTTTTGGACAAGCATACTTGGTGCGAAGCCATGTCGGGCAACCTTGTAGATTTCCAGGCTACGCTTAATTTGGCACAATTTTCGTGTTTGATTTGGTCGACGATGCAGTCTACAACTTTCTAATTATGTTAATTGCTTCGGTCTCTTGTTACCCTTCGAAGAGACAGAAACAGGATGAACCCATAGAATCTGACGCAATGGACGTCATAGTCGTCGTTGCCATAACCTGTTTGATCGGAGAAGACATGGCATCGCTTCTGATCCATCCAAAAAATCATGTATGACGTACGTGGTAAGAAGTTGCTCGACCCCATGACGTGATTGCTATTTGCGGCATGACTGAGCAGGGGTGTTTCAAGTGGGTGGTGTGGTCTGCAGAGTGAATCAACGCAGCCCATATTTCAATACAACGTCATTCTCGACGGCGCTCTCGACGTCAAGATTCTTGTTTCCTCGCATCACAATTACCATGGTCATCGGTCTGCTCACAATTACGTCTATCCCCACGGTCATAGGGGTCGGGGAGGCCATCAGCGCGCAGAAGAAACAGAACGCCTCACTGTCCAAGGAACAGGAGAAATTCCACCTGACATTCATGATCCAGCACGAGGGCAAGGTGCAGGAAATGGGAACAGGAGTGCTTGTAGACCAAAAGGCAAGCCAGGTCAGGCGGATGTGTTCACAGAGTGTCAGGCTAATGCCCGCCAGCTCCATCTCGATCTGCCAGATCAACCTGTGCAAGGGCACAAGTTTTGCGGATATTACTTCAAGTACCCATGCGAAGAGCAGCATCTAGGGCTGGTGAGCACAATCTCCAACGACCCGCCAATGCTGAACTGGATCTACGTGAACCGGGACACACACGCAGTGGAGTATGGAAGCCGAAAGGAAACCATCGACCACGTCATCGGGCCGTGGGGCTGGAGCGAGGACGAACGTTTCTTGACACTGGAAGGTGATCACGACGCGTTTGTGGCGGTCCAGGACGAGGCGACAGGGCGATGGAGCGTGTACTGGGATCCTGAGGGAGACATGCTGGAAAATGCGGGACCCGAGGGATGTAAGCCTGTAGCGCTGCGACGCAGGCCGCAGATGGGTGTGGAAAGCCGCTATGTCAGAGACTAGTTAGCGATCAGCGGGGGTGGGTGGTGACCAGACCAGGGTGCGTGTGCGCGGTGACCCTGGCAGCGGTATCAAGCTGCATCAAGTGAAGTCTCGTCCATGACCTCATCGAGTTGGAATCCTGTTATCCAGATGTTATCCAGACCTTTAGGGAGCTTATATGACCGCGTTTGAATGTGCTCAATGCCGGACGGTTCCATCAACGACAAACTTCATCCACTCTCCCAGCAGCAGCTCACTTCACACTTCAGCGCACGCCAAAATGTCGACAATGGAAAAGGACCGCGTCTCCTCCAACGAGATGGATTCTGAGGCCTCGAGCGAAGAGCAGCCTAAGCAAGTTCAGCGCCGAGCCAAGAAGAAGACGGCCAAGGCCGGCCGGCGGAAGCAGTCCGGGCCTCTCGACCAGCTCCCAGTGGTGGGCGGCGAAGGCCTCGGCAACACGCTTGGTGGTGTCACCAACACGTTGGGCTCCGTAACCAACAACGCCGTGGACCAGCAGGGCGGCGGCGGCGGCGGCAAAAGCGACACTCTGCGGCTGCGGCTGGATCTGAACCTGGACGTTGAGATCCAGCTCAAAGCACGGATCCACGGTGATCTGGAACTAGCGCTACTGTACGTGCAAGATTCTCTTCCCCGCACAAGACTCCCCTCGCTGGCCTTTGTATCTTACTCGGCTCTCAATTTCCAGTACCGGATAGACTTGCAACTAATTGCGTTTTTTTCTTCTATCCAGGAATTAAACGGTTTCCTGTGTGAGTGGTTAAGTGGTAATATCGGGCTAGGCTTGGGCGTTTGGGCAGGGTTTTTCCGACAAGGAATCATCATCTTCTTCAATAAACTGCGGTTTCACCACTACGGTGATCTGTCTGCTTTCCACCTCTGCTGCTCAAGACCGTTGTGCACGTTTGTCCCACGTTTGTCCCACGTCAAACGGCAGAATCGACTGGGGCGCTTCCACTTGCAACGTCGTAAATGTGACCAACTCTTCTTCCCACATGTCAGCCACAAAAGCCAAGTGACGCCGCCCCTGGCTGCTCATTAGTCCCCGGTGACTAGGAACGCTCCGCCCCAAAATTCCGTGTGGGTGGGGTCGTCAAGTCTTGGTCTTGTGTCCTGGACGTTTCAACTTTTACCGCTCTACCGCCTCCACGTCTAAAGCTCGAGTGGACCGAAAACTCCGGATTGACAGGGGTCGTCCACCCAACTTGCAGGACATCGCAATCATTGGCGTCATATCCCCGCAAATCTTGGAAATTTCATGTCAGACTCACACATTAGGCAGTTACAGCGCGCCGCCTCCATCTTTCCACAATCAAACATTCAAGCACAAGCCGAGAGCACGATGCCTTCAAATCCACGAACCCCTGAAGCTGCTTCTCCCACACATGCAACTTACCAAGTCGATATCCCCGTGAGGGATGCGCGCAGCCCTCCAAACAACCCAGAGCAGGAGGAGCAGCCCTCGCCCGGGATTCAAATACCCAAGATAACGCCCATTTCGTCCGGGCCACCACCAGCAGAGCTCGCTGTGGGCCTCCAAGGAAAATATGTCGACGAGTTTGGAAACATCCTCGACTGGGACGGGACTGTCCTTGGTCGTGTAAATGGTGATCTCCCTTCCATGGTGGGGAGATCAGTCACCGCGTCTGGAGAGATTTTCGGTCTTGACGGCCAGGTCGCTGGTCATGTATGTGAAAACTACAGCAAGTCAAACCTGAAGCCTTTGGGCGGAGGCCTTCAGGTGGACGATGAGGGGAACATCTACGATGAGAACGGAGACGTGGTTGGGAAGCTGAACAGCCCCGTCAAAGGCTTTGAAGGGGACAAGGCCAAGGAAGCAGCTGGCAACCAAAGGGACCCAAAGCCTGGCGCAGCTCCCCGGCCAGATGAAATATACCTAGACGTGAAGTCAACATTCGACGGGATTCAGCTCGTCATCAAGATACCCACCGTCTTTAATGGGGAACGCAGCAATAGAACCTAAAAATTCAAGTCTTCTCATCCTTTTTTGTTGCCAGTTGCACGTGAATAGCGTAAATGGCGTCAACATCGCCATGGTTCACACCCTCACCCGTCTGATCATCATTCGACATAGGTCATCCATGTGAAGCCGGTTTTGTGCAGCTGGGCTCCAGACCCTCACACCATGTTCAAAACCAATCACCTCAGCCCCCCAGATTTCACCATCTCCCGAGTCTTGGCCTCAAGGGAAAATGCTTTACGTCATCTCGTAATCGCCACACCTCCCAGCCATTGGATCTTCGCCATGACGCGTATCGTGTGCGTACAACAGAAACATGAGCAGTATCAAGTCGCCGCCATGGCGTTGACTCTGACGCTTAGATTTCTTGAGTTCTAGGATCGTAAGAAACTTGATTTACATGCATTTTCAAATTGAAATCAGCTATAAATCTGTATCTTTAGTTAAGAAATGGTAGATCAAAAAATTTCTTTCTGTCCCCCAGCAGCAGTCAATGCTCAACCACGCGCGTTGGAAAGAATCCGATTGATTATTATTACTACTTTGTCGCAATTTCATTTGGCTGCCCGTGATGCAGAACCCTCTGCCCATCCCAGGGGGGTGGAGTAAGGACACACCCAAGGACACGCCAGCCGAAGAAGAAAACAATCCCGGTATGTCATATTTAGCTTCTTTCCCGGTTGCGAAAGATTACAGCTAACTTGGCTAATTAGTCGACACTCAGTCCGTTCCTCGGAGCGCTGCGGGCATTGTAAGCGAAACTGGAGATGTGGTAGACGAAGCCGGCAACAGGATCGGCAAGCTTGCCGAATCACAAAATCCAAAGGAGCTTGTGGGCAACACCGTCACGACCGCTTGGGATGTCGTCAGCTCGACTGGCGAAGTCGTTGGCAAGGTTGTTCCGGATGATGACCAGAGCGAGTATACGACCGCAACTCCCGAAAAGCAGAAGAAGTCCAGTGGTTTTGGCTTATCAGGGCTGAAATCTGTGTACAACACTGTCGACGGGACTTTCAAGCCTGTGACCAGTCGACTGGGTCTGGGAAGTAAATCTGCCGCGAGTGACGCAGAACGATCACCAAGCCAAACGACTGAGAAACAGCTTCAAGGACACGAAGAAAAGAGCTCCAAGATTGACCTCCAGGACAACGATCAATCGATCGCGGAAAACGAAACCGGGCTCGACGACAATGATGAATTCCAGGAGTTTCCTCCTGAGCAAGATGATGTGGTAGATGCTGACATCAAACCTGATGACAGCATTTCCAAAATTGACGATGACACTTCGAAGGGTGAACATAATGATACCCCACCCACAGAACCAACGGAGGCTGCACGATCGGCTCCGCAAAAGTCGGTTCCTGAATCAAAGGTTTCCTCATCCGATATCAACTCCGAGGCCAAATTTGAAGCCAAATCCATGACCAAATCCGGAGCCGATAAATCAGACCACGTCACTGAAGATCTTAATTCTGAAGTGCCTGGCTCCGAAGCTTTGGGGGGATCAGATTTCGTATCAGCAAAGTCCGAACCGCAAGAGTCAGTTCATTCCAGAACTCCACAAACAGAGACAGAGGTTCCAGAGTCTGGGGTGCCCAAATCCCAAGTTTCTGAAGCCCCAAAATCGATTCTCTCAGAGTCCAAGTCTTTGGGTTCCCAGACTCTGGGTTCTCAGACTGCCCCATCCCAAGTGCCTCAATCCCAAGCTCCATTGAGTGATATTTCGCCCAGCGAGATTCCTGATGCAGAAGATGCTGATTCCAAGCATCTCAACACTGAGGCACTCAAATCTGAGATTTCTGGCACCGAGGTTTCAGGCTCCAAGGCACCCGAATCTGAAGGGTTGGAAACCGAGGTCTCGGAGGAGGAAGGCACAAAAATTGGCTGTGCAGCGCTTGAAGGCTGCCGAGTTAATAAGGGCGGTAAACTGGTCAATGAAAAGGGGCAGATGATTGGGCGTGTTGTTGAAGGCGACCTGAAGGCGCTTGTGGGCAAGCTCGCCGATGAGAATGGAGATATTTGGAACGACTCTGGCAAGATCGTTGGCAAAGGAGAACTTCTTCCTGACGCCGAGCGTGAAGACTTGAAAGAGTTTGCCCCTTTCGAAAACTTCCCGGACGCAATTGTCGAGGCTGATGGCCGTGTCATGTTTGAAGGCAAACAGGTTGGCCAAGTCATCGAGGGCGATCCAAAGCGACTCAAGGGCAGCAAAGTTGATGAGGATGGCGACATTTTGGATCGACGTGGCAATATTATTGGCAAAGCAGAGGCATGGGATGAACCAGAGCAAGAGCCGGAACCAGAAATCGACTCTTCAATTCTCGCTGGAAAGCGGGTCAACAAATCTGGAAATGTGGTTGATGAAAATGGCGACGTTTTTGGTCGCGTCATCGAGGGTCACATTAGTTCGCTCATTGGACGCATGTGTGATAAAAACGGCAACATCCTGAGCGAATCAGGTGATATCCTTGGTCGAGCAGAGCTAATCCCCGAAAGCCAGCGCGAAAAGGTTACAGATGGACCGTTTACCGAACTCGAAGGTTGCATCGTTGCCAGAGATGGTACGATAGTCACTTCCTCCGGAGATTTGGTTGGACGGCTGGTTTCTGGGGACCCTAAGGTTCTCTTTGGTCGTCCCGTCGACGAAGATGGCGATATCCTCGACCGTAATGGCAATGTCATTGGTACAGCCGAGCGCTGGGAACCCGAAGAGGAGCCTGAGCCCGAAATCGACAACTCGATTCTGGCTGGCAAACGCGTGAACAAGGCTGGAAACGTAGTCGATTCAAGCGGTGTCATCTACGGCCGCGTCGTTGAGGGCCATATTGGCTCAGTCATCGGCCGCATGTGCGATAAAAATGGTAACATCTTGAGCGAATCTGGCGAGGTACTTGGTCGGGCAGAACTGGTTCCAGAGAGCCAGCGCGAGGGTGCCAAGGATGGACCATTCGCTGAGCTCGAAGGCTGCACTGTTGCCAGAGATGGAACAGTCGTCACGGCTTCTAGTGAAATTGTCGGTCGCCTTGTTACCGGTGATGCCAAGGTTCTTTTTGGTCGTCCTGTCGACGAAGATGGCGATATCCTCGATCGTAACGGCAATGCCATTGGCACTGCTGAGCGATGGGAGCCTGAAGAAGAACCTGAACCAGAAATTGACTATTCGATTCTTTCGGGTAAGCGGGTCAACAAGGCTGGAAACGTGGTCGACTCGAACGGTGTCATCTATGGTCGCGTCGTTGAGGGCCACATTGGCTCAGTCATCGGCCGCATGTGCGACAAGGATGGCAACATCCGAAGCGAGTCTGGCGAAGTCATCGGCCGAGCGGAACTGGTTCCAGAGGGTCAGCGCGAAGGGGTAAAGGACGGTCCATTTGCCGATTTGATTGGTTGCACCGTCACCAAAGACGGTACAGTTGTCACAGCTTCTGGAGATGTGGTCGGGCGTCTAATATCTGGAGATGCAAAAGTCCTGTACGGTCGCGCTGTCGACGAGGATGGCGATATTCTCGATCGCAATGGCAACGTTATTGGCAAGGCTGAGCGCTGGGAAGAGCCTGAGGTTGAGAAGAAGAAGGACTTCCTTGCTGGTCGGCGTGTTAACCGCGAAGGCAATGTCGTGGATGATGATGGTAACATCATTGGAAAGCTCACGAGTGGTGATATTCTCATTTGTTCCGGAAAAGAGGTGGATGAGGATGGCGATGTCGTGAATCAAAAGGGACAGACAATTGGTCACGTCACCCGTCTCGAAGACATTCCTCCCGAACCTGAGCCCGAGCCCGAACCTGAGCCCGAGACCGAGACGGCTGAGGAGAGAGAAAAGCGCGAGCAGGCAGAGAAGGACCGCAAACTCGCAGGGCAACTCGCCTACTGTGTGGAACAGGCTTTGGACAAAATCCGACCCATCTGTAAGCTCATCACCGATAAAATCGACCGCGCCGAGCGCACTCCCAAGGAAGAGCTGGACGAAGAGGAGCTAGTCAAGCAGGTCAGGCCTCTAATTGAAGAGGGGGGCAAAATCCTAACCGAGACCAACGGCGTGATCCGTGGCCTTGATCCAGACGGTCGCATCCAACGTAATGCCAAGCATCGGTCAGCTACCCGAGAGGGTACGCCAGAAGAATTTCACCTGGCTGAGGTTTTGAAGGAGGTGAGGAGTTCCGAGAACAAATCTCTTTTTTTTTCTATCAGAGGTAAAGAAAACTAACATATCCATCCAGCTCACCGGGACCGTCACGCAGTGTATTGAAAATGCCAAACGAAAGATTGAGGACATGCCTCACGCTAAGGAAGAACTCAATCCTTTATGGGGCTTACTTGCAGAACCCTTGTTTCAAATATTAGCAGCAGTTGGTCTGTTGCTCAATGGAGTGCTTGGCCTCGTTGGAAGATTGGTATGATGCTCCAATTCCCAGTTTGAAAGAAAAAGAAGGAAAAATGATTGACTGACAATTCCCATAGCTGAGTGGACTTGGTTTGGGTGGATTAGTGGATAGCTTACTTGGTGGATTAGGTGTGGACAGGATTCTCGAAAGCCTTGGTCTTGGAAGTGTGATTGGTGCGCTCACTGGGAAGGACAAAAAGAAGAAGAAGTAGGTCTCATTAAATCCGGGCATTTCCTCTGTTGTTTTTTTGACCAAGGTATCACCATATGTCTGCTTGAGGAACAGAGTTCTTCCTTTTCCGGCTTGGGGGTTTTTTTTTATTAGTCAGCATCATTCACAGTACGTACCTATAAAAATTTCTTTCTTTCTCTGTGGATGGCTATAATTTCCTTATTCCAATTTCAACGCCATGTCCAGCGCTTCAGGCTGAGCAGCGCAGGCATTGCCTGTACCAATGCGTCTCTTTCTCGTCCGTCATGGAGAAACAGTTGATAACGTTGCTGGCCTTTACGCCGGATCTCGCGATTCGGCATTGACTGCACACGGAGCCCTCCAAGCCCGTCGCTTGGCTTCTCATCTCGCCAACAAGGTCACAATCAAGTACCTCTTTTCCTCCAACCTCAAACGAGCCGTCCATACTGCTGAACTTGTCTGTGATGCGCAGAAACGCGCCCACCAGACAGGCTTGCTTGTCAAGCAGGTGGCTGATCTGAGGGAAAAGGACTTTGGTGCTGCCGAGGGGACCAAAATGGGTGCTGGTAAACACGAGGACGCTGAAACGTACGCAGCGATGAGGGTGCGCGTTGACCGTTTCCTTGACGATCATCTTGTGCCAGTGCTGTCCTTCGATGATGGTGCAGTCTGCATCGTGTCTCATGGGATCATTCTTGGCGTTCTCTTCAAGGCTCTGTCTGTTCGCATCTCGTCCGTTGCAATTGCACCGGCTGCACGGACGGGCATGTTTCCTAACGTCGCGGCTCTCTCTCGTTTATGGTGGGCCAATACTGGCTACTTGGAAGGAGTATTGACCACTACCGCGACCAAAAAACTCGGTAAGCTACCGAAGAGTCTTTGCATCGAGACCATCAACGGCATGAACCACGTCAAGGGTCTGAAAAAGACTCGCGGCGGAATTGGAAGCGCTAAATTTGATGACAAGCAAACGACTGTGAAGTCGTTCTTCATGCGCGCAACACGAAAGCGTAAACATGATGACTTGATGAACTGGTGAGTATTGGAGCTGGCTTTTTTTTCTTTTCTAAATACACCGAAGCACATGATGAAAAAGCAAATATTCACAGACCTGTACCGAAAGTACGATGTGGAAACACCTTTGTCCAACCGCTGTCTGACATGCTTCTATTTCCCTTTTTTGCTCCTGATTTCGTCCAGCATGTATCCCGTTAGGTCACCAGCTAACAGATCTCAGATGTGATACGACACGCTTATCTAGCTAGCTACTCTACAACTCCTTCGATTTAATAAAGAAGATAAATGCTCTCGCACTGCGCTACACATCTGTGCTTGTATGGTCCCTTCCGGTGAACACCCTGTGCATGCGTCTACTTACAGCTTGGCCAACCGTCCGATCTGAAAACGCCCCATCCTTGTTGGCGCTCTTTTTTACTTGTTCCAATGTGCCAGGGCCTTGAACTTCAAGTGCGTGAACGAGGTCACGCACGTTCGTAAATTCGGCCACGATACCATAAGCAATCGGTGCTGTGACTCGCACAATTTCCTGTAACATGCGGACATATGTGTCCTTGGCATCGTCCCCTGTTTTGACCTGTCCGCTTTCCATGCAGAACCCAGCCCCAATGGTAGCTTGATCTCTTTGCCTCTTATATGGAATCGTCGAGACATGCTGAGTGAATATGGCAATCCATTGCGCCGTCTCCAAAGGTATCGTCGTGTGGTAGATAAGCACTTCATGCATGATCTGCAGCTGAAGAAGTGCATCCTCAATTGTTTCCTCAGGCACATATTCTTGGTTGACATTGGCTCTTCTGCGAGTTGACTGTGGTGCCGGATTCTGTGATCGGACAAGCGATGTGAATTGGCGGTTGCGCAAATTGCGATTCTTCCGCATCCACGGTGTCACCCCCTCCAGTAAATAAATTATTTTGTAGTTACAAAAGTGTTGCTTCATCTCATCAACGTGGGTCTCCAAGCGGCTTTCCAAAGCCAGCTTGACAAACTCGTCTGCGGTTAAGACGACAAGCGCATGCTTCTCATCCCCAATACGCAGTGGAATGGGTTCCCAAAGACCCAGATTATCGTTATATTGGCTTTTCACCTTTCTGCGCCATTTGATCACATTTTCAACGGGGCTCTCCCATGCTGCGAATTGAACATCTAGACCCTCCAACAGTGCCTCAAGTTGGGTCACTGTGGTCTGGTTCAGAGATGAAGGTATATCAACGAGCATCTCTGGTGTGGAAATCTTCTTGTCCGTCCGTAGTTTATTGACTTCGGCTAGAGCTGCTGTTCGTTGTTTCTCCCTCACCTTTGCCGCCTTGGCCTCCTGCTTCTCACGGCGTTTGTTTTCCTTGTGTAGGTCTCGAGCGGCGGCCTTAGCATCTCGTTCTCGTTTCCTCTCATCTGCAGACCTCTGGGTGTTTGGCTTCCGTGATTTGGGTACCGTCACCGCGCTCTGCGTATGCTGCAGTTTTCGGCGGCATTTCTCAATGTCGAAGTCAGAAATATCTGGAAACTCATCGTCAAATTCATCCGAATCCGAATCCGAATCGACATCAATCAACACTGGCTTCTGGTGGGAGGGGCCCTCGACATGCAAAGCGTCGGGAGCTGAGCTGGATATTGGGTCCCAGTCAGCACTTCGCACGGGGCGTCCCCTTGCGGCAGTGGTTCCTCCTGAGTAAACTGCTCTGGCGGGCTTCAGGCTGGCGACTACATCTCTTGTAGGGGAGCTGGCAAAGGGGTCGGATGACAACGGCTTTGCAGTATTTGAGTCGACTGTTGCAGGTGCTATCTTTTGGGGAGCGACGGGTCTATCTGAAGGCAGTGATTTGGATATGACATTGTTTCGCAGTTGAGGCGAACTAGCAAACGGATCTGATGAAAGAACCCTTGTTGGGCGAGTCTGTGGTGGTGGTCGAGGGGAGCTAGCAAAGGGATCCGAATCTGGTAGTTGAGACTTGGAGGCCCCACCAGAGGGCAATACAGGTTTGAACTGCCCAGTGATTTCTTCCGGCGCGGGAGAACTGGTCAGGCTGATAGGATCAGTTGCATGTGCTCGAGATTTCCCATTGCTTCTAATCGGAGGCAGAGCTGACGCTGGAGATGCTCGCTTGAGGGCACGACTGGCTTCCTGCAGGGGAGGTAGCTTTCGCTTATTGCCGGTCGCATCCACCAAAATAGGTTCATCAATATCAATTGAAGAGTCAAAATCGTCCGAAAGGAAAGAAAAGTCGTTGGAAATAAAGGCTTTGGGTTGTCGAGTTGTCCACGGTTGGGCATGGCTGTTCACAGCAGGAGCGGATGGCCCGCTATCAGGCGGGCTGGAGGATATGAGATCAATCACTTCGGGAGCCATACCATTGAAGTTCTTGAACAAGGATTTACAATTCTGGTGCTCATTGCGGTGACGTCCCGAGGCGCCGCGGATGCCAACAGAGACAGGACGCGTGGAGACGCAACAACAAATGCGCTAAAAACGCAAGATCACGTGATCTATGTATCTCAGAAGTCGCGTTTTGGTGTGGTGTTTTTTTTTCACGTCTTGGGCAGCACATACCAGGACAAGGATTCTGAATAAAGCTATTCCTTTTGGAGTTCATAGGTACGGTAGGTTTAGTATCACACGTCCAGAATATCAAGAGACCTTGCCGGACTCAGATGTCAATATCATCTCCGCAGCATAGCAGTGAGAAACAATTCCCACCCTTGGAGAAATGAAACGGTAACATCGGGCTCGAAACGAAACAGAAAATTGAAATGGAGAATCGATGAGGCTACCCTTGCAAAGTCGAGGGATCCCGGGTCATTCGGTGATTAAAAACGTTGAAATGACCAGGGTCAATGAAATAGCACTCGGATGTGGAAAAAGGACATGACCTAGCCGGTTTCGACTCGATACCCGACGACTCATGCTGGGCGTGATTAGTTTCCAGGCAGATAAAGCATAATGTATCGAAGATCTGTCATTGGGCAACTGATAAGAGGCAACATGAGAAGTTTCATAGACAAGTTGGACTTTTCATGCACAGGATATTAATTTCTAAGCCATAATTCCCGTGTATAGGGTAGCCGCTGGCTGACAGATTGACAGTTAAACCCACAAAGGCCAATTTCATAATATACAATGTACAATAATAATACGAGGGCTGTTGAACCAAGTGCAAAAAAAAAACGGCCAGCGATGTGGATGTTGATGTCTAAGTTTAAGATGGTCTCAGTTGTATTAAATTCCGGTCATGTGGAAATTGATGAGCTTTATGTGCGGACCTCTCCAATCGGCATTTTGATTACTCGATTGACTCTGCAGGAAAAAAAAAGAGATTAAATCGATTGCAGGTATTCGACTCGAATGCGTTCGGGATAAATTACAAGGGAAGTGAATCAGGGTTCCTGCGAACCCTTCCGGGCGGGAGCCTTGCAAACCTTGTTATTACTGGATCGCTCAGATGAACCTTGACCAGCGACCGCCCTGGCAGGCTGAGGTATCGTGGACACAGACGTGACTAATCCAGTTCGGACACTGCACACATTTGTAGCATCGCTGATCCCGGAATCCAACCATTTGGTGCCGGCCCCGTGTTTTAGATTAGTGATGGGGCTTGGGACACGCGAACCAACTCAATGTTGGCGATGAATTGAGCGGCTGGTTCGGGTTAATGACAGACATGTGACGATTGGCGCCGCAAACCAGAGAGTATTAACAGGGCTGATAGTGAGATTGGGACGGGGAACGGCCAGCCGGCAACGAGCATAAGATCTTGCAGCAGTCTCAAGAGTGGAAGCATCGGCGTTAGCACCAATGTATCAAAACTGGGGAACACCCTGTCGTGGTACGAGCCTGTGGATTGTGGACGCATGTCTTGGTCGCCACTGCCAAGGAGCCACACTCTGGGATAATCCGCAGGATGGAGGGACGCGGCTGTACAGCACAGTAGTCTGGCTGGTGCAGCACGACACTGGTACATGCACATACATACGTAGGTAAGATGCCAAAATGTAGCAAGAAGCCATCCCTAAGGTCATGGGATTCGGATGAGAGAGATGACAAACATGGGAAAGATGATGGAGTTGACAGTGGGGAAATGGCCTGAAACGAACCATGGTGTCTTGCCCCCCCTTGGATAATTGCTTCTGTCGACCGGCGAAGGTGCCAGAGAACCTTGGTTGCAGAAAGGCTTGCTTCTTCCAGGGGAATGGTGCCATTTGCTCCGACCCTGTCATGGGGTTTCGGGGGCGCCTTCGCAGGTATTGCCACGCCTCCTCGCGGTCGGCTTCGCACCACTCCCCCATCTTTGGCATGGTGTCACAAGAGTCGCGGGTTCTATCTGCACCAAAATACGAGAGTAGGAATAACGAAGAGAGGGCTGCAGCGGCCAGTCGTGGGGCTACAAAAGCAAACCTGAGCCGCCAGCGCATTGAGCTCCCTGCACAGGGCAGGAGCTTCATCTGCAACACGCACCGTGCTCTGCGTGTATGGCTGCATCGCGTTATGCCGTCAAGGTGGTCCGTGGAGAGGAGTACGAGATGCTGCAGCCAGCACTTGATTGTCAGAAGCGGACGTCGCAGGTGCAAATGCAGAGATGGGGATGGAGAAGGGGGAGGGCCGATCGCTCGCCCCTTTGGACGCTTTTGGCGTCGAGCAAGGACAGGGATGAACGGGAGGGATGGCTTGAGTGGCCAGGGATAGTTATTACAGGCGCGGTGACGAGTACTATGTAGTCACAGTACTCTGCGCAGACATACTTAGCTGTTCCGAATCGCAGACCGGTAGTCGTGGGTAGTATAGTACGTGCCTTGCGTGAGGTGCAAAACTTTGCTTGCCCGGCAGGCGTCGTCGCGCGACAAGCCGCTAGAACCAGGGTGAGATTGATGGGACTGAGCCCCTGAAATGAGAAGAGAGAGAAGGGAGGGAGAAGGGGCATAACTTCTCGAGCTCATCCCACATGTATTCTTGTCCTTTCCTGAGGCGTAGCATAAGGGGTATGCGGCATGCGGCCGGTGGGCTGCATTTGCTTGCGTATACGTACATGTCTACATACTGGACCTGATTGATGTGGGTGGCTGTGATCATGGGCGCCGATCCAGCCTGTGTGGTGGGATGTCAAGCCGGACAAAACAGTAGCCGACGCCGTGAGGACCCAACCACCGCACAAGCTTCCGCCTTGGTTGGTATACCAGCCACTGCTTGTTTGCCCACCTGAAGCCAGTGGGAAGACAAAATGCCCATCAATCACTAGGTGCGCTAGTGGACGGTAGACAAGCCCACACGGACGGTCCACGGACACGCTGAAAAGCCTAGAGGGCCGACTCGGCCGCGTTGCGATTCGCAGAGGCTGGGCGCTTCCACTGGCCCCATTGGCCTGGGCTGGGCTCTCTTTGCTGTGCTTCTGTGGAGAGAAGCTGGGCCCACGGACAGGGGCGCCGGGGCCGCGGAGGCCAGGGACATGGCGCTAAAGAGGTCTAAATTGGAGCGCGGGCCAGGTACACCCGTACCACTCGACCAGCCAGCAGGGCTTTCGTCCCTAGACTGGCCGGCCACTTCGCAAGCAACCCGATGACAGCGGAAGCTCGCACAGCAGGGGCCGAGCAGTGACCGAAGAGTAACCAGCCCGTGGCGGTCTTGACAGCAAGCCTAGCCCCCCTGAACCGACAGTGCCCCCTGCCCCTAAATAGCCGATACCAGCGGGCAACCAGTGCTACCCCTGCAAACCCTGTGCCCCTGGGGGTTGGCTTGCAGGTTCCTACGTTCCATTCCGTCTTGGGTCAGGTCTCTTCCCCCCTTCCATCACTCCTGAACGTGGTCAACGCTCACGCCCACACCTACACCCACATTATTCACGTCCACGCCTACGTACACGCTTACACCCTCGTCCAACCAGCGCCAAGGTCAATCCATCTCCCTCGTCGGCAGATTTGTCTGTCGCGTATTGCCAGAAAAAAAACCCTTCTCCCCCCTCGCGCGTTCATTCTCGTGTCTCTCGATCCCCCTCGTTCGTTGGTAAAGTGCGTGCTTCCCAGGTCGACACCAGCTCTCCACCTGGGTCAAACCCCTCATCGTCGTTTGTCCGTTATTTGCTGCAACGAATCTCGAATCCGCCGCCGCCGGCTCGGACGCCTGTTTAATTACTCCCCCCCCACATCGCTGGTTGGAATAAACACTCACGTCTCGCGACCACAACCCAAGGCTCAGCACTCTGCGACTCGATATTTCGCGATTAAACTGCCTTCTAAGATACTCTCTCGGGGGCACGATACGACCACCCAGTGCGATTCACAGTCGCCGTTGCAAACACATACCTATGACGCCCTGAACAAGCCATACTTTCTGCATTTTGCAGGCCCCGGACGAGGCTTCCACTTACCGAGAGCCGATTGCGACCTCTTCGGAATATCTCGACGACCTTGACGACATTCACAAAAACCCATACTGGCCATGGCGAGCTCGCCGCCGGCTTCGCCTGGAGGCCTTCCCCAGCGCCCCCTCAGCGCCATTGCCTCCAGGACTGCGCGAAGCAACAGTCGCTTGAGCATGAACAGCAAAACCGGAGGCGGTAGTAGAGCCTCGGACGAAGACAGCCGTACTGCTGTGAAAGTCGGTATGTAAGCTCGCTCCCAGTTTCCCGAAGCGCATTTACTGATTCTGCCTAGCTGTTCGTGTCCGTCCTCCTCTGAGATCGACCGATCCTGGGTTCGACTTGATTCCCCAACGTTTCCAACGCTCCATGGTGCAGACCACCTCCGACACTAGCCTCACGATCGAATCACCGCAGGGCCGAAAACTTTTCGTGTTTGACCGCGTTTTTTCATCAGATATTACGCAAGAGGGCATTTGGGACTATTTGTCAGACAGTGTGAGCGCCTTCACTCAGGGCTATAATGTTTCCCTCCTCGCCTACGGTCAATCCGGAGCTGGAAAGTCGTACACAATGGGCACCTCTGGCCCGGGAGAGCAAATCGACCCCGACGCGATGGGTAAGGACTAACTCTGCGCGAGCGCTGTGTTGGTACGTGCTGACGGTCATTTAGGTGTCATTCCTCGAGCCGCTACCGCGCTATTCGAGAAGCTCGACTCGGCGAAGGCCAGCCCCAAATCCAACCGGAATTCAATGTCCCACCTGAGGACGCCAAGGGGGTATGGGCAACAAGCCCCCCTCGGCGATCGCACCTGGTCGCTTAAGGCCACCTACGTGGAAATTTACAACGAGCAACTGCGCGATCTGCTCGTTCCAGAGTCTACTCCAGCGCATGAGCGCGGCAACGTCGCCATCCGAGAGGATGTCAAGGGCAACATCATTCTGACAGGTTTGCGCCAAGTCGAGATTAACTCGGTAGACGATCTCATGAACGCGTTAAACTTTGGGTCCAGCATTCGTCAAACTGACGCCACTGCCATCAATGCCAAGTCGTCACGTTCCCATGCTGTTTTTTCCCTCAACCTTGTTCAGCGTAAGACCAAACCCGCATCTCCCACTGGCTCCTCCGAGAAGCGCTTTTCTGTACCCTTGGAGGCTATGACGGGGAACGAAATTACCGTTACGACAGATAGCAAGCTGCATTTTGTCGATCTCGCGGGTAGTGAGCGTCTCAAGAATACCGGCGCTCAGGGCGAGCGTGCCAAGGAAGGTATTTCTATTAACGCTGGTCTCGCTGCCCTGGGTAAGGTCATTAGCCAGCTCTCGTCCCGTCAGGCCGGATCTCACGTGTCGTACCGTGACTCCCGTCTCACTCGACTGCTCCAGGATTCGTTAGGCGGCAACGCTATCACCTACATGATCGCTTGTGTCACACCAGCCGAGTTCCACCTGAGCGAGACGCTTAATACGGTTCAGTACGCCCAGCGCGCCCGGGCCATCCAGTCCAAGCCCCGCATCCAGCAAATTGAAGAAGGCGACAAGACGGCAGTTATCGAGCGTCTCAAGGCAGAGGTTGCTTTTTTGAGAGAGCAGATCCGCAGCAGTGCCGACCGTGGCGGCGTCAGCCCCCGACGCGCTGCCCCGGGCCCCAATGAGCGATCTGATCGGCCCAACGAACGGGAAGTGGAGTTGCAGAACCAACTTCTCGACATCCAAGAAAACTACTCCGCCCTCAGCCAGCGTCACGCCCGCGTGATCGCAGAGATGGCCCGCGCCCGCGAAAACGAATCGGAAGATGCCAGCCAGCTTGAGGATTCGCTTGGTGACAGCGCAACTGACCGTCTCAACCGCTCGAATTCTTTTGCTCAAGCCGTTGAGCAGGTCGTGCTAGAGTATGAAAAGACTATACAATCTCTGGAACAATCGCTCTCTAGCACTCGCGGCACCCTGTCCAACACTGAGACCAACCTGCTGGAGAAGGAGACCAAGTGTGCTTATGTTGAGACTATCAACACTCAACTGCAAGCACGCCTTCAGAAACTGATGGATCGTGAAGCTAACACTGAAAACTATCTGCATGATTTGGAGGCCAAGCTAGATGGCCACACCAGTGGCGAAGAGAAGAATGCGACAATCATCATGGAGCTTCGTAAGGAGATTGCTCGCGTGCGCGAGAATGAGGCTTCCTGTGAAGACTACATTTCAACACTCGAGGAGCGTCTCGCGGAGGCCGACCAAGATGCTGAACTTATGCAACGTGAAATCGACCGGCTTGAACAGGTCATTGAGCGTCAGCGAAGTCTCGGCAAACTTGACTCTCTTCTCCATGAACTGGACAACTTTCAGGATGGCAAGGATCAAGTAGATGCCTCGCCAAAGGATGTTATTCCTGAGGTTCTCAACGGTGTGACACGGCGTGGTAAGGCTGAGCATTCTCGAACTCAATCTCATGTCAGTCGTCACAGTCAGATGGAGGAGCCCATCCCTGAGGCGGATGAGGAAGAGGGTGCTGGCTCGAAGATCGGCACTGTCCAAGAGGAAATGGAAGAGGAAACTGCGGCACACGACACTCACCTCGCCAAGCCAGGCGAGGGAGACTACGTACCCCAAAGCCCGGCACAGTCCAAGTTCGTTGCTGACAAGCTCGAGGATGTTACTCAGGAGTTGTTTGATCTGCGCGTTGAACACGAGGCGACACTGAACGATTTTGATGCCCTCCATGCGAAGTATGAACAGGCCATGCGCAATCTCTCTGAACTTCAGGATGCCGTGGACGAGGCCCGCCACTCCCCTCCGACTCGTATTCGCGACTCTATCGTGTCCGTCACCACACCCAACGAGACACGTCCCGACTCTTTCCTCTCGGATGCCAGATCGAGCGATTTGAAAGATGGCCCCCGGTCATCGCTTTCGCGGTCGCTTTCTTCTGAGCTTTCTTCAGCGATGGATTCACCTGCTACCGTAGACTCATCCAGCGAGGCAGATACCGCTACCGCCAAGCCCACTGCTTCCACTGAGGATTTGACCCAGAGCCAAAGTGAGCTATTCGCGGCCGAGTTGGATCGTCTCAAGACCCTTGCTCAGGAGCGTGAGGTTGCCGAGAGGGAACTGGCTGAGAAATATGCCGAGCTTGAATCTAAGCACAGTGAAACCCTTGACATCGTTGAAGAACTAAAGACAGATCTCTCCAAGGCTCGTGCTGTTGAGGCTACATCTCCCCGAACTAGCACACCAATCATTCGGCGCAAGTCTAGCCAGAATCTCATGATTATTGATCGTGCCCATAGATCGTTTGCGTCGCTGCGAAACATCGCCTCGGACAATTTTGAGCAGAATCCCGAGGTGATGCAAAACTTTGAGCTGAACCTCAATTCTGCAATGCATGAACTCCACTCACGTAGTGAGCGCATCCAGGAGCTCGAGGCTGACATTGCCGCTGCCAAGAAGGAGATGGAGACTAAGATGACCATCATTTCGGGTTTGACCCGTGAGCGATCCAGTCTCAAAGCCAGCCCTGTTGACATGTCCATGGTCGCGACGCTGCGCGACCAGCTGGAACAGAGTGAGAGACAGCTTATGGAGTCTAGAGATGCCCATACCGCCCGCGAAAAGAAGTTGACTTCTGAATTGGACTTGTTGCGGCAAACTATCGCTTCTCACAAGCCAGACCAAGATGAGGTTAATCGCGCGCACGAACAGAAGGTTGATGAACTTCAGAAGGAACTCGTATGCTGGGAGGAGAAACACAAATCTGCCCTTGATTCGATGACTGTGACTGAGGCTCAGCTGCGCGGCACTATTGAAGACCTTGAGACGCAGCTTGCTGCTGCTAATGCCAAGCTGGTGGAATCCGAGCAATCTGAGGAGTCTCGGGAAGCTCTTCGCAAGCAACAAGATCTCATCGCCTTTCTTCGTAGCGAGATTGATGAGTACAAGGCAATCATCAACGGTAACGCTGCCAAGGTCACGACATTGGAGGAGGCACACAACTTGGCCCGCGCCGAGATTGACAATCTTGCAAAGATTCATACTGCTGAGCTAGAGCAGCTGCAGAATACTCACCGCGTTGATCTAGCTGAACTCGTCCAAGCTAACGCGTTGGCTGCTAATGATGCACGCCATCAGGAGTTGATCGCCCAGCTGGAAGATCAGGTGATTGCTCACGAGCTGGCTGTTAAAACCCACAGCGAAAGCCTGGAGCAACTCAAGATTTCTCATGCTAAGGAGTTGGCGGACCTCAAGGCTGGTGAGCAGAAGGGCTACGAGGAGCAGGTTGAGGTGCTCCTCTCTGAGCATAATGAAAGCGTTGGGAGGCTGGAGGCTGAGTTGGCTGAGGCTCGTGAGGACCTGGCCAAGATTGGTTCCCAGGTTGCCGCTGTGTTGGGCGCAGACGTCAAGGTCGACACGCTGGCTGAGCGCATTCAGAACTTGATTGGCGACAGTGAGGCATTGTTGAAGACAGAGCAGGCCAAGCGAAACGAGATGGAGGCACACGTTTCAGAACTCACCTCCATAAACGAGACCATAATGTGTGATTTGGAGGCTACCAAGACTGCTTTGGCGGAAATGCTGGCCGACCATAAGACCAAGCCCACTCCTGCTCCTCTGGTCGACCAATTGACACTGGTCAAGGATAGGATGACTGAATTGGACAATCGCAGCAAGAAGAACAGCCGCTTGGTTGAAGAGCTGGAAGAGCAGCTCCAGAACAACTTCGACGAGGCTCAAATGACCAACAATCGTCTGAGCACTCTCCAGACTGAGCGCAATGCACAGATCGAGGAAGCCAACCAGGCGAGGGTACGAACTCAAGCTGAACTAGAAGTCCTCCGCGAGGAGCACACGGCCCTCCAGGTAAGAATTCATACAAGCCCAACCAGTACAGTACATGTCACTGACCAGTCTAGACGAAATTGGATGAGGCATTGGCCCTTGCAGGCGTGCAACGGTCCAACTCCAATTCCACCATCCGCAAGAGCGCGTCACACACGTCTCTTCCCTCCCCTCCACCAGCAATCCCTCTGCCACCTCTCCCGACCTCTCCCGTCAATGGCGCTCCTGGTTCGCCAACGTCCAATGCTCGTCCTCCTAGCAAGGACAACATTAACATCTCGCAAATCACCGAGGACCAGGAGGCTCGCCTTCGCACGATCGAGAAGCATCTCTATGCCGAGCGTCAACTGACCCAAACTCTCGAGGAAGCACTGACGGATTTGGAGAAGCAATCCAACAAGGTCAAGGCCGACTGTGATGCCTGGAAGAAGCGGGCCCAAGACCTTGAAGTAGAAAACAAAGAGTTGAAGGACCGACCGATACCCGACCCAGTGCAAGATAACCGATGGAGTCTTCAGGCTGTCGAGGAAGAGCGCAAGAAGCGCCAGGCTGCCGAGGCTGCCCGCCGGCAACTCGAAGAGCGTATGAATGCCATTAACAAGGGCAAGAAGAAGAAGGGGAGCCTGAACTGCTTCTAGGCGGACAGCCTCCAAAAAAGTAAGAAAAGGAAGTCTTGAAGCAAGGAGACGGACTGCGAAGAGTCTAGGTTGAATGCTTTCACGCCATCATGTTGTCGTGTTTTTTGTTGCGTCTGATTCCCCATGCGTTTGTTGATTTGGTATCCATTGGCCAGTCATTTCCCGTACTAAGATGGTGTGGTCTGGGTTTGTTTTCTTTTTCTTTCAAAGCTTTGGCCAGGAGTTCGGAAGGGATTCTGCTTGTCCGAGAATACCACTACACCAGCTGCTCGATGCGCGACGTGATTAAAAATTCTTTTCTCTTGTATTCTCAACCTTGTTTTTCTCCCCCAAATTCTTTTCTCTGCCATCCAGGGAACTTGGGCGGCTAATTTCTGAAGAATGAGCGGAAGATAGGATGATTTTATGATGCCTGAAGGGCAATTCTGTTACATATATAGGGACTCCTGTCCTGGATGATAGTGGTAAATACTAGTTGAGAAGACAAAACTTATTGACCTTGGATGTATGCCGTTTTGAATTTTTTGCTTGTCTTATTCGGCATGCATGTCAGCTTCCTCCGAAGGAAGTGAATCTGGAAACCACCCATACTCCGCAAAGTCGACGGATAATTCTCCCATGGCGTTTGCAGTGACGTCAACTCCTTCTTCGCGTAACGCAGCTGCTTGCGTGCGGGTTCCGCCTGGTTGAGACCTGAATTTTTGTCAGCCCAGTAGTTTTCCGAGTTGGCTACGTGTGAATTGAGGTACCTCGGCGAGATGATGCCCTTGGCACTGATGACTCTTTGCCAAGGTACGTTTTCGTTGTTGAAGCGCTGGGACGGGTCGACGGGCAGGTGTTTGAGGCAGACGCCGACTTGGCGTGGGCGTTGGGCTGGATTTGTCATCAGCGCGACGAGACCAAAATTGGTTGCGAAGGGGAGGAGGGGAGTCGGCCTACGAGTGCCTACAAGGGCGGCAATGTGGCCGTACGTGGTGACTCTACCGTGTGGAATCTGCTGCACGGCCGAGTAGACTGCGTGGAAGAAGGCGGCGGCCTCGTCGGATCTCGGCATGGTGAACTTTTTATTTCTCCCGGCTCATTCTTGACGGGCAGAAGTTGACACAAGGCAGTGGTAGTGGTGGTGAGGTACTATGTATGTGTGTACAGTGCATAGGCGGGAGGCGCGTGTGGGGGTTGTGGAACCGAGCTGCGCTTGGGGATAAGCACTAAGTGACTAACTAGTGTGGAATCTGGGAAGCAGGTAAAAGAAGCTTGGTTCGTCTTGTCTATGGTTGTTCTATCTAAAAATACATTCGTTCGTTCTCGGTCATTCATTAATTTTCGTCCATCACAGGTGCTTTTCGTTGACCAGCACGTATCGGTATCGGGGCTTGCCGGCCTCCAGGTCGACAATGGCCTGGTTCGCCTCAGCCATGGGCCGGAGCTCGACCCAGGGCTTCATGTTCTTGTCCACAGCCAGCTGCAGAACCTCTTGGATCTCGGTAGGAGATCCGATGAAGCTGCTGCCGATGCTGGTGTTGGTCTTCATGAGTGTGAAGACGTTGACGGGGGGCAGGTTGCCGCCGTCAGGGAGGCCCACTTGGCAAAGCGAACCTCCGACGCTGAGGAGCTGGAGGTACTCGGTCATGGGCATCTTGGGGCTGGAGACGGTGGAGATGATGATGTCGAGCGATCGGGCATTGGCCTTGGCCCAGTCCTCGTCGTCGTCGGTGGCAATGTAGCGGTCGGCGCCCAGGGCCAGGACCTCGTCCCTTTTGGAGGCTTTGCGGGAGATGCCCACGACCTTGTCGGCGCCCAGGGCCTTGGCGATGAGCACGCCGAAGTGGCCGAGACCTCCGACGCCGATGATACCGACGGCCTTTCCAGGCCCGCAGCCGGCCTGGCGGAGCGGCGAGTACATGGTGACGCCGCCGCACAGCAGGGGTGCGGCATACTCCGAGGGCAGGCTATCGGGGATCTTGATGACGAAGCGGCCGTTGGCGCGGTTGTAGTCGGCGTAGCCGCCGTACGACTTGCCCTCGCCGTCGGGGTAGACGCCGTTGTAGGTGCCGACCTGCAAGCGGCCGCAGTAGTTCTCCCTGCCCGTCGAGCAGTGGGGGCAGTCGGCCTCGAGGCAGCTTCGCGACTGGGCGCCGACACCGACGCGGTCGCCCACCTTGACGTGCTTGACCCTGTCACCGACGCGGACAGCCTTGCCAACAATCTCGTGGCCCACGCAGCAGGCTGTTGCTTCTGGTCAGCGAATTCTCACAGCGTCTCGCGCACGCCAATACTCACGGTACTTGGTCTCGCCCCAGCCCGACCGCAGAGTGTGCGTATCTGATCCACAGACGCCGCAGTGTGTGATCTGGATGTCGACGTCGTCTTCCGTCCACTTCTTGGGCTCGAAGCTGCCCCATTCCATCTTGCCGTCGCCAGCCTCTGCTGAGAGGCCCAGCCAGCCTTGGAAAGCGTATTCGGAAGCCATTGTGTATTATCGAGGTGATGCGGGTGTGTTGCGATGGTGTCTCTTCAGCGTCCTCTTGCACGGGTCTCGATATCCTTATATACTTTGAGCAGATTCCACATCCCTCGTTCGGCCTTGCTCTCAACACCATGAGCTTTTTCGGACTTAACCATCTGGGCTTGCAATTCTCTCATGTTCCAGATCCACAAAGGGTTGGGCCGTCTCCATAAAACCGGGCATCGCTCGGGAAGGCGACCCGCGCATAAAGAAAAAAAAAACTGGATAACCGGAGAGTGGAATGACGCATCTACTGGCGACGACCATGCGGGCTTCCCCTGAGGCTTTACTCTTCTGGAGCCCACATATATTCGGCTCGCCTTGATGTTGCGTGCAAAAATCATGACGAAACCGTTGCCATGGCCCACTCTGTCGCCGACGCTAAGG
Source organism: Calonectria crousiana (assembly GCA_013406985.1). Classification (NCBI taxonomy): domain Eukaryota; kingdom Fungi; phylum Ascomycota; class Sordariomycetes; order Hypocreales; family Nectriaceae; genus Calonectria; species Calonectria crousiana. Next base: position 52,671 of record VTGD01000171.1, on the reverse strand, counting down.
GCGCACTCCCGAAGGTGGATCTGTTGCTTGCTAAGCCGACTTCACCACATATGGCAGGGCTCCGATGAGTTGCCCACCAATTTTTTTTTTCAAGCAGAGATCTCGACTCAACGACGTCGTGGTCGCTGCACCCGAGCCCCATCGACCCACGAAGGCCTCGGTAGACATTAATCATCCCGCGGAGCTCCCTAGCGTGGCCGATGGGAGACGACGTCAGAATCGCCTCAACCAGAGAGCGGTGCGGGCCGCCGTCATGCACAATCCCGGCAAGTCAAGGCTCAACTGCTTCCGGATTTCTCTCTCAGATGCTGGCTGAGGCGAAAAGCTAATGGCAAGCGGATAAGAGGCTAGTTCGATGGTAAACTGCTATGCGCACGATGCAGGGCTCAAAAACTGCATCGGACTGCAGGGAAGCGACAGGGCTTTAAATTTACCTCGAGATAAGCGCGGCAGCGCTACACAGTCGCCTTGGTGGCTCTGGCGTTGTCACGCTTATCGTCCTGGTCATCTGCCCATATGGTGAGACTTGCGCATATTGGTCCAGAGTGCCGGTTTCGTACCCATGCATTCACATCTCACACATGAGCACCTTGGTCAAGAAGAAGGACGTTGGCTGGTTCTGACACCGACACCTCTAGACCTTGGACAGGAAGGGTTTGTTAGATAATATGATTTCCGCGATCCCATGGCGCATTTGACACTGCGCCTATGAGAAATTTCCGTCTTCTGGTGTCAGGTGTAGTGTGAGTGTGCATGGTTTTGCCGTGAGCACGTGTTTGCTTGCCGCAAACGTAGCCCGTGTTTGATCCATCGCAGCTTGAACTGCTCCTGTCAAACCACCTCCCACAATCCGACAGCCAGCTCGCTGAATCGCAACCTGTTTCTGAGCCTCAGTCGCCGCAACACCGCCGGTAGCGATATGCCTCGTGGGCGGGTATCCAAGCACACTGCAACAGGCCTTGCGGTTGATGCGTGTGTCAGCCCGTCTGCGGCCGGCATGTGCCATGGTGCCCCTGAGCCTCCACCGCACAAGAAGCGTCGGTCGAGCTACTCTCCATCGAACGAGGGCAAACGAAGTTGTTTGCAGGGAACCAGGTATCGTCACCCCAGCCAAGACCAGCACGCCCCATGCTGACACCACCCGCTCTCGTGCAGCTCGCGCTGGCATCCGCCACCACCGTACCTCTCCCACCTCTCCGCGCCGAAGAATATTTCCGAAATCTACTACTACGTCCCCGAATGGACACTGCCTCAAGGCTCCTGGCACTGTGGGTGCCTGTCAGGTGCCCTGGAAGATGCGACTACGCCGCAACCGCACAAACCCGATTCGTTCTCGTTCCAGAAGTTCTGCCGGGAGATCCTCCACCGCCCCCCCGAGGGAGAGGATGGAAACCGAGTTGTGCATGCTCAGATTTTGTTGAAGGGCAACTCCACAGAGTACTGGTGCTTTGTGGACGACGGTGGCTTCAAAACCTTTCTCCTCTTGTTGGATCTGCTGAGCCGAGAGGAAGCCTTGTCACAGGCCGGCGTTAGCGTGGTATTTTGTGAGCTGGATGGGCCTCTGGGACTGCCTGGGGCCGCTTGGAAGTTGCCCTCGCCTGATCCTCGTTTCCCTGGCTTCAAGTGAGCTACAAATACAGCTGGTTTGGCGCTTAGCCCTGGGGTTGACGTGAGGGGAATCTATGAGGGACCCTAAATTGTCATGCATGAGAGTTTTGCATCATTATCTTCACCAGGTTGCTAATAATGAAAAAAAGGACCTATGATTTATTTGCCAGTACATACATGCCATCGTTTCTTGCTATGTGCTAGTTTGCAGAGTTTAGTTGTTTGGCTGACTTTTCTGGCAATGCAATCCACTTCCGCGTTGGAGGGTGGTGCGTTACGAGGTCGTAGTTGGTGCCGGCTTTTGCCGGCGCCAATCCGGTGCATACATGGATTGGCCATCATTATATTAAATCAGAGTGTTTTTCCTCCTGCATAATTAGGGATAGAAAAATTCGGACATTAACTCTGCCAGCTGTTGTGCCATAATCTCCGGTGGCGGAATGGAATTGTCGTTCAAGGGCTGAGGTCGCCAGAATTTGAACAGCGAAGTCGGTGTTTGTCCCGAAATATGGTATATTGCCTGTATGAGACGTACAAAGGATCTTTGTGCATCTGGATGACCCTGGAAAAGCCGATACGGCATGGAAAGATGATCTGGCTCGCCACCCAAGAGGCTGTTTGATAGGAATAGAAAGCGTGGTGTCTTGACTGCGCTTTGGCTGCGCGGACCAGCGCGCATGACGGCGCGATTTCGCAACTGAAAGAAGTATGCACAAATTTGGCTTTGCATATCTTGATCTGCTGTGCCGAGATCATCATACATGACCAGGCTGGGCGACAGAGGCAGCGACACTGCCGTGTGAACCGAGGGGCCATCGGTGACGTGCACTGTAAAGAAGACGGAGTAATTGTCGATGTTGTTGTCGGCGAGTCTCGAAAGAGTTTCCTTTTCCATGAGTAGAAGAAGCGAATTGGGTTGGCTGGGGAGCGGACTTTGCGTAGTGTATGTGAGCCTCATCGGGGGCGTAAACGCGTCCTGCTCACGCAGAAGTGGCTCGATGGATTTTCCAGCTTGGTGACTGCGGTTGCTTGTCAGATGCGATGATGTTTTTGGGCGGACACCGGCCAGCAAATTACGCAGTCCCATGTGAGGTTCCTTATCTTGCCCGGCCGCGTTGTCGTTTTCTTTGGATGTGCCCTGAAGTAGAGGAGGTAGAGGCTCCAATAAGTCCGTTTCTTCGTCAAAGCGTCGAACCGATATGAAGCTCTGACCGTGAAGTGGGTTTCCTCTGTCGTTAATTATCGGCGAAAAGTATGAGGCCGCGGCGAATTCGCAGCATCTCATGTTTCGCCTCGAAACTACGAGCATGAAGAGACCGGGAAGCAGGGAGACAGGTAGTTGCGATAAAAGATTTCCTTGCTCGCAAAGACATCGCACTCCGAATGATGAGCCGGTAGGGCATCGGTCCTCGGGACATGGAGGTGGATCAAACGGCAGGTGAGAGTCTGGGTTATGATCAATGTGACGTTTGATCATGGCTGCCAGTCGAATGAGAGCGCATATTGCCAGCATTGTCGTGACTGGCTGGGTCGTGGCCAGGTCGCAAATGCACTGTCCAAGCAAAAGGGGATTCTGCACTATTTTGACCACAAACTTATAGATTAGCCTCAGCTCAACTTGGGACAACGGTTGCAGTGTTCCAGGAAGCTGTTTCTCGTCAAGATCCGAGCACTCGTCATCATCTTTGCGAGAGGTGAGCTGGAACACGGCTTTCATGTCGGCTTCATCCTCAGCTGATAGCACAGGTCGCTCTTTCAGAGCCCGCATCAGGCAATGACTGAGTGTTGGGATGAGGTCAGGGCCGAGTGAGTGGGAACGTAGTGGCTGTGCCCAATCACTGATAGGGGTCGTGTCGCGGTTGTTGTCGCCGCCGCCTTCGTCTTCGTTCATTGGTTCGAAGTAAGCCGTGGTACTGTCTCCATTAATCCGTGGTGCCTCGGCTTGGCCATGGCAAGGTTCGGAAACGGAGGTCTCGCTTGGTTCAGCATGTGTGGATGTGACAATATTGCTGGCAAGGGGACTGGCAGAAGCGATGGAGGGTGCCATGGAGATGGGATGCGTGAAGAACAACCGAAGTTGTGGCTGAGGTGACCAACCAATCCAAAGGCATGGAGGATCTTCCACCAGGTTCAACTCTTTGGAGTTGACGCAGAGCTCCAGCTCTCTCAAGGCAATATGAAGGGAGGCGTTGTCTCTGACATGGTACCATCGCCCCAGAAAGGACACATTGATGGGCAACGAGGAAGGGCAAGTATTGGATCGTGGGTACATGGTCTGAACCAGATTTCTGATATATTCCAGGGCGGGAGGAAGGGAAAAATGGCGAAAAGTCAAGTGACCTCGCATTTCGTCTCCGGCGTCGGCGAAGATATTTTTGACCCATTGGAGCTGCCGTGGTGGTGGAGGATCAGGGCGATAGATTTCTGGAGCCAACCTTACCACCAAGAAGACATCTCGAAGCCCCAATTGATCCGTCATGGCTGTTTCGCATAGAATGACGAGCGAAGTCTGCGTGTCGCTGGATCTAGCAAGGAGTGCGCCTGGGGATATGTTGGATTGCCAGGCTAACGTGTGAAGAGACCAGGTGCACTCTGGGTTGAATATTGTAGGGGAGGTGAATTGATGAATGGGGATCCACCCAACAGTGCCAACAGCTGAGGCAGAAGTGACATGCATTGCATGGCAGTAACCGACCAAGCGACGCAATCAAGCAAACGGCCACATATGAAATCAACTCAAAATTCATGCCCCTCATCTGCGTTTGTTATTCTTGCTCCGCCTTGCGCAAACTGGACTGCCGCTGTCAACATTCCCACACTACAACAGGCCTACATGCCACTGCCGATGGATGATTCGGGATCAACTTTGCCGCTCCTCTTGCAAACTGCTTCACTTAGCTGATGGACCTTGCATGGAAAGCTGTATGTCTGAAATCTGAACAAATCGCCCCGGGCCTCACCTCTGCTCCAAGCTCGACGCTGCTGACCCCTCAAGTCTTCTCAGTGCTCGTATGGGCCCCCTTCTTTCCCCGCCAGTCCGAAATGAAATTGGGCAACATTATATGCTACGTGGATTCGGAGGAGCCTTTTGGTTTTGCGGTGCTTGATTCGGCGCTCCAGCAACGCGGCCAATTGTGCGCCAGCTTCACGTCCCGTTGCCCTCCAGCAGGTCCCGAGGACCTCGCAGATTGCTCCCTGGAACGGTTTCGACATAGGATATTGCGAAAAACATGCGACGAGAATCATAGAATTCTTGTTCGAGTGGAGGTTCGCTTCGAAAAGCAGCGGCCCGAGAAATTCGTATTCAGCGACGAACGGGGCTTCCTTGCCGCGCTGCGTCGTCTCACTTTGCATCTGAGACGTGGCCTTAACATAACACATGCTGTATTTTCGGCGTGTGAGTTACATGGATCATTCCCTCCTGCTTGCTTGATGGACCTGGAGGACTTTTTGCAGTGGAACCGTGTCCGCAATTATGCCCAAGACCCGGTGAACCCAAGAGAGGAGTGCCGTAGCCTGGTCATGGTCAATGGTTCATTGATTCATACGCCCCAACACAGTCCTGGGGGAGAGGCAGACAAGCTTCTCAACGTTGCTACTAGAAAGCACATCGATTGCATTGATAGATCACCATCAGGCGAATGCTGATGAATTTCATTACATCACAGAAAGAGAAATCCAAGGACCTTATGGGTCAACCAAGTTTTGACTTCAACTTGCTACATTAGGCCTCTGTTGAATAGAAGCACCACCTTGAGTGCCCTCTAACCTCTGTTTCAATTCTATATTTGTGCATGTTTTTTGATGTTGGCAACTTGACAACATGAAGAACAAAAATTACAGCAAAATTTCCACCGACACCTCAAACACAAGCCCCCATCTGAAAACATATGGTTCTTGAAATGCATTCAGCCTTGAGGTTCAGAGCCCCTCCGTGTTTTCGGCAAACAACGATCTATCTGACGACAACAATGAAGCCCGATCCGCGGAGCGGCATCTGGCTAGCTCATCAGCGGCGTTGTCGCTTCTGTAGAGATGAAAACAGGCTACCGAGTCAAAATCGTGCGTTCTTTCAAAGCTTGGTCGGTGAATGCGACCGACGGCCTGAGTGACACTGCTATGAACCCAAGGATTACCGAATCGGACAAGCACGCTGAAAAAAGTCATGTTGTCAAGTCCGGTACCGGCCAAGTCGTAGGTGGTAACCAAAACGATCGACTTTTGTTGGCCAGGTTCATTCGCCTTGTTGTAGAGCATGTCGATTTCGCTTGACCGAGTTATCTTGCGATTTCCCCCTCGGCGAGCCATGAGCCTATCAACATCCGCGTAGTTGGACCAGAGGGACTTGATGACCGTGGAAACAATCACCACAAGGAATGGCGACGTAGTGTATATGACGACATGGCGGGGCTTTCTAGGCCGGCGAGAGGGTTGTTCGGTTGGGAGATGGCCTATCGAGGCAGCTTTGATGATCTCACCGAGCTGGTTATACATGGGGTCGTTGCTGATGATATCATGGGATCCATTGACTTGCTGGGAAAACCAGTTGTTCTCCTCGGGGATCTTTTTAAGCTCTTGGTGGACCTCCTCGACACGGTATGGTATCTCGCTGCGGTCGTAACAAGCGAGTGGAGGCCAGTAAGCAACGCGGAGGAGAAACTGAACGGATTTCACGGTACCATTGACCAATGCCCGGAGGATTCCTTGCTGTCCTCCAGAAAGTCCTTTCACTTCACTTCGGACTAGTTTTTGCTTGTCGCGCATCGCATCGACATAGCGTGAGGGTGTTTTGAAGGCGGCTTCGTACCACAGCAGCTGTGGGCGAGGATCTTCTATGCGCCTGTCAAGGTAGGGCGAGCCGTAACTTCGAATGATGAGAAACTCTTGAAGGCATGCGCGAAATTGGTTCAGCTGGGTACTGTGGGCTGCCAAGAGGTTTGCAAATGGCTCATCTCGCGTTCGGGCCCGGCTGAAGAGATCTTTGATCCCAGCTAGGACTTGAGTAAATTCGGTCTTTTTGCTAGTTGACGTATGCAGCAGCTCGAATGATGCTTGGATGTCAGAGGGAACGTTTGGCATCGGAGTGCCGCTCATCATCAGAAATCGAGGATGTTTGCCTTCTCCAGCATGCATACGATCGCGGAGTGAGGAAAGGTACTGTGTGAAGACGGCAGTAGGGCTGTGGACTTTGTGATGCTCATCGCAAATGATGAGGGCCGGGGCCAGCGGCAAGAAGGGGGCGACTTCAAGCCCACCACGCCTCTTGTCAGCGCGGGGAATAACCACCTTCCTTCTAGGATACGGGTGGCCTTTTGTGAAGCAAGCTGACACTTTTTCCTGGCCGACAAAAACTATCACCCCCGGAGAATAGGGAGAGCCTGGAGACTTGTACTCGATCTGATGCGGCCTCGTGTGCAGCTGGTAGTCAGAGGAGCCTCGCAAAACCGGTTCCAAATTGATGACATGCTTTGGAAATTGTTGTCTTGTTATCTTTTTTACTTTTGCTCCGGGCAAGACGACATCTGCCAAGATGTCCTCCCATCGGTCTTCATCAAATATCGTGCTTGGTCCCGTGGTATCCGCTTGTTCGGCGGCGATCTGCTCGTTCTCGACATCCCTGGCATCGGCATCGTCCACGACAGTGAATGATATAAAAGGCTCCTTTAGGTAAGGATAGTTTTCCGCTTCCAGAGTTCGGTGGAAAAATTGACCAGCCTTGTTGACCCATTGTGATATGAGCGCCTTTTGAGCCAGGACGACAAACGGGCAGCCATCTGCTAGACCCCGGGCAAAAGTAGTAAGAGGGTTTCCCGGCTCGCAGAGACACTGTATTCCGAACCAGGTAGAGGCATTGCATGGGCAGGTGTTTTTCTGCTCGTGATTTCGGGTCTTGCTTCTAGTGCGGCTGACAAGGGTGTCTTCGTCTGCATTTGTTCCAGAGTCAGTCGAAGCATGGAGGTGTGGATACTCTAAAATATGCCGCTGATTTAATTGAATGAGTCGGATGAGGGCAATCAAAGCCAAGCCCGAATACGTCTTTCCCATGCCTCGATCATCGGCTAAATATTGGCCTAAAAGACCTGGCTTGTCAACAAGACGCTGAATAAACTCGTAAATGAAGACGAGTTGGTGGGCATGGAGCTTTACTCTCGTTCCAGGTAGTTTCTTGCCTTGGAATGCGACAGCATCGTGGTTAGGAAGACAAAAAAGTGTAGAGATGCGCCCAGCAGTTTCTTGTGTAAGGAACTTGAGGCTAGCAAGTGGAGAAAGAATACCACCAGAGAACCCATAGGCGTCCCCATCATTAGGTGGCGCTTCGGTTTGAACAAGGGAATTATTATCACCGAGTGCCGAGCCATCCTCGACGGTAGTAGCATGTTGGTTTTGGCCTGAGTCTTCAACAGACCTGAACTTATTTTCGTGGAGAGGTTGGCTAACGGGAATGGACGGCCGGGGACCAAGATCTAGGATCTCCGTGAACAGGTTGTGAGACGAAATTCCCGACACAAGCAGCTGATCCGCCAAGTTTTTGAGGTAGGCGTCGAATTCGCCCTGCTCCGATATGATGTCGGTGAGAATTTCGCCACTGGGACCTAGAGAGGTCAACTGGAGCTTGGGGTTGCCTGAGGCCGCGGGGGAGCAGACAAAGTCGCAAAGAAGGGCCCATGAATACTGCTAATGAAATGGGCCCTCATAGCGAAAGTGAGCCAGTGCCTTGCAGAGAACACCTTGAAATGGTGCGCGTGGATGCAGTGGGTGGAGAGATATTCGAAGGATCACGTCGTCGAGGGAATGTCGCAACGATTGGCGAGGTTGTGACATATTTCAAGATGGAATGGCGAAGCCGTAAGTCGGAATGGATGTAGGTAGGAAGAAGAAGGAATTGCTGAGGTTGGAAACTGGTGAAGCGGTGGGTTCCGCATGTGAGCTCACGGCGGCTGGTAGCGGCTGTTCACTCCTGCTTACCTAAAATAGAACATGTAGCAGGGGGGTAAAGAGACCAGCTGGAAGAGCATCAAGGTTAGCTATCTTCTCCGTTGTATTGAAATGGCTATTGGGCATTGCAGGCTAGTTGTTGGTTTGTTGAATGAACCATATTACATGAATGAACTTTATGGGTTGAATGTTGAAATAATCCTAAATATTGGCAAAATGAATGTATATAGATAGCCCTAGCATTAATAGAGTGGAAACGTCCTGTCTATGCCGCAATCGCCAAATGCAAAACAATTTGATACAAATCCAAAACACCGTGTCTGAGTTCGTGAACACTATTGGCTTGCCTCGCCCTCATCCTCCTCCTCTTCGCTCTGCAAGTGTGCTTCGTACAATTTCTTAAATGCCGAGTCCTCCTGTTTCATAAGCATCCTGGGGTCATCAAACTCGAGAAGCTTTCCCTTTTCTAGAACAGCAACTTTATCAAAAGACATGATTGAATTCAACTTGTGCGTCACAGCAATAATAGTCCAACTCTTGAAGAATGTCACGAGAAGCTTCTCAACAATCTCACTGGTTGATTGATCCAGACTGTAGAGCGGTGAATAGTTAGCTCGTTTCTCCATTTCTCATATCCCGGGAGAGGGGTTTACTTTACCTGCTGGTAAACTCATCAAGAATAAGCACTTTGCTTCTGCGCAACATAGCTCGAGCAATGACGAGAAGTTGTCCTTCGCCCTGAGAGAAGAAGGTTTCATCGACTACTGTGTCAAGGCCGCCCCTCTTCTGAATCTTGGGCCATAGCTGCACTCGTTCAAGGGCTCTGATGATCTCATCATCACCCACTTTCTCGGAGGGGTCTACGTTGAGACGAACAGTCGTATCCATAATGAAGACCTGCTGGGGCAAGGCCACAAGCCTGGTTCGGACGTATTCATGTGAAAGTTTTGTGAGGTTGACACCGTCAATTTGGATAAAACCAGAATCCAGGTCCATCAATCGCAAAAGACAGAGAGTTAGCGAACTCTTTCCACTACATATCGTATATTAGCAGTATGCCCCCTAAACTCAATTCCATTTTCATTACCTTCCAGTTCGTCCGCAGACTGCCACTCTCTGTCCAGGTTCGATCGAAAGCGAGATGTCGTCTAGACACACTCCAGAAGATCTATGTGTGCACATTAGCTTATTTCTCGCCAGACCCAGACCACAAAGAGCCGGCAGGGGTATATTCCGTCGTATTCTTACTTGTAAGAAGCTGTGAGATGGTTCACTTCAATGGCACCGTCGGTCGGCCAGTCTGCGTGCTGGGAATCTGTGAAACCGCTCTCGTCCGCCCCCTCTGTCTCTGTGTCTTTCATGAATTGATGTACTCGCATGACAGCACCAAGTGCTACTTCGAGCATGACCCAGAAACTCAAGACCGTCTTCGTAGATCCACCCAGTCCCAAAATACTGCTGAGACCAACACCCATGTAGGTGGCACCGATATCCCCTCGCAGAGTGGTTGTTAACACGATGAATGCGATGGCGAGGAGCGTAATGATCATATCAATGTGTAGGGAAAGCCAGCCCTGAATCGAAGCCAGCAGATATCGAGGCCTCTGAGAGCTGTCGATGACATGCATGCTCTTCTTCATGAACTGCTCATCCCATTGGAAGGTTCGAATTGTCAACAATCCGCTCAAAGTTTCAAGGAGCTGAGAGTTGACTGGTGCCATCTGTTCAAGGTCAAGGATACGTAACTGGCGTGATGTACGAAGATAGAAGTGTTGGGTAACGTAAAGTAAGGCAAGTAGGACTGGGAAGGCAATAGCCAAGTACCGGGATGTCACGGCAACAATGATAGCTTGAGCAGCCAGAAATGCAATAGCTACAAGAATAACTTAATTAGCGCTATTTCAGCCTTGAAAAGGGACGGGGGCGGGAGCAAGTACATGTGGACATGCCGAAAACGGCCGTGGGCAATTCCATGTCAATCAGTCGCAGGTCTTCGCTGAATCGGTTGACCGTGACACCACTATCAACAGTAGAATGAAATGACAAGGGCGCTCTGAGTCATATTAGCCACAGAATCATATTGAATTTTTTCATCCCACTTACCGCGAGACAGTTTGCAACAGAGTTTCATGGAAGTGTAAACCACATTTGGAAATGATGATGACAACGATTTGCCTGTAAGCGTTATACATCAGTAATGTTCTTCAAACAGAACCGAAGGTGAATGACTTACCAGACTCCTATCATTGAGGCAAGGATAGCGCCCACTCCTAGCGCGACGTACACCCCAAGCCACTTACCCAAATCTTTCGTGAATTCACCAGACTGGTTGGCCCACCAGCCCAGCCAGATAGCTAGAACAAACTGCAGTTAGCAACAATCCAAACCACGGTAAGAGGGGTATAGAATATCCTACAAGGAAATGAGTTGCAGAACGCATAGGCGGCCATAGCCAGCACGAAAATGATCAGGGTGCTCTTCCCGGCAGCCTTTGTGTAAAGAGAATACATTTCCCAGTTACCTAGGCGTCGGGATGGATCATCCATGTTGGCCGTGGCAACATCTTGGAGAAACCCAGGCCCTTCTTCTGTACCGGGAACGGCTTCGCTCTTCTTCTCGCTACCTTTGCCACTAGTTTTGAGCATGGTTGTTCCGAGAAGCTCATGGAGCTCATAGGGTGCACCTCTAGCGCTGATCTGTCCCTTATCGTTGAGGATGATCAATTGGTTTGCGGAGTGTACTCGGCGTTCTAGAAACAAGTTAGATCAATGGCACGGAGAAATAGAGTATCATGAGCAGTACCGTCAGATGAGGTGAGAACAGTGGTGATCTCTGCTTCATTAAGCAGCCCCTTTTCGCCCCAAAGATTTTCGAAAACAAATTCCTCTGTGGAGGAGTCCAGAGCGCTCAAAACATCATCCATAATCAAGAATTCTCTCCTTGAGTACACCGCACGAGCGAGAGCCTGGTTTATGTTAGCGTGGAATGTGAATGGAATAGAGATTGTGGTTACTAACGAGACGCTGTTTCTGACCACCGCTCAAGGAAATACCCTGGGAGCCAGCTACTGTGTCATGCCCCTTGGGCCAGTTTTCAAGATCATGTTCCAAGGCGCAAGCATGAATGACCTTGGCATACCATGCTTCATCCAAGTCTGAGCTGCCGATGATGACACTGCGGACAGTGTCGTTTGGAATCCATGGGGTTTGGTCGCAATAAGCCGCTCCGGTGAAGTTCGCACGAATGGTTCCTTCGAAGGCGGCCAATTCACCCAAAAGACACTTTAGTAGTGTGGACTTGCCACATCCAACTGGGCCGAGAATCATGGTCAATGCCCGGCGCGGAATGTTCCATTCCTCGATATCCAGAACAGGGTCCTCATCACCTGTCCAAGAAAATTTCCCGTGGACGGAAGCAATAAATCCTCTATCACTGGGAGCATACGCCGGCGTCAGGGGAGGCTCCAAGTCGGACATCTCGTAATACCCAGTCTTGTCATCTCCTGATGGTTGGATGAGGCTTGATTCGCTTTTGGCTGACTTGAGTTTGCGCTGGGGCAGGTTCATGAGGGCCTCTCGGTTGTCAACTCGTTTCTTACCGTTCAGGTGGTTTTGGATTCGCTGGAAAGATTGCAAGCTACCGGCGATGGTAGGGAACGCGAGCATCACCCAGGTGATAGGCGCGCTGATCAAGGTAAGGACTGAGTAAGAAGCGAAGATGCTGGCGGTATCCATGCTGCTTCCGTTTCTCTGTGCTAGACCGGCGTAAAGACAGAAAGTAAGGATTGGGCTCCACACGGTGGTAAAAGTTACTGCTTATTGTTAGATTGTTGGTCTTCATGAACTGTTTGAGACGTTACTTGCACATAATCAAGGTCGCACCGAGCAGGATTCGGTATTTGACGGAAATCTTAAGTTCTCTAATCCTCATTTGCCTAAGCACAGAAAAGGCAACATCACTGAGGCCGGACACTTTGAGCCATTTAACACTGCCCAGAGTCTTGGAGGTCGCTGTTACGCGTTCCTGAATGGCTTGGATCCAAGCGGCTTGGGCCATGCCAGAGGGAACCGCAATAAATACAGCGATGAACATGAGAACTATTGTTTTTAAAGTCAGCACCAACCGTCGTATTTCCTAAGGCAACAAACGGCGGGGAAACTCACAGAAAGCGAGGGCAATAGGCATGGCAGCGGCGGCACCCATCTCAGACTTGATGAGGTAAATAGCAATACCGATCTCAGCGCAGTTGGCCCAAATCTCGTGCAGCATGTGAATAGCTTCCATCATGTTATTTGTATCGGCGTTGAGAAGAGTGATGGCTCCGGTGCTGCTCGTATCAGGAGATGTTACGTCGAGTCGCATGGATTCTTGGAAAATGAGAGCCATGATCGCTCCTCTGAGCTTTGAGGAAACTCGGCTAACAAGCCATTGGTATTGTCCGATGCAAATCTGGGAACAAGGATAGTGTAAGCGTGTGATATAAAAACGCGGATGAGGGGGGTGATGGTGGGATTCAGAACATACCGCCAAGCCAGTGTAAACTAAAGCAAAGGCTCCGATTAAGCCGTAACCGTAGTTGTCAAAGGGCTTCCCTTCGGGCCAAGCAGCAAAGGCCACGGCCCTTTTGATCAAAATGGGCTGCACGTAGCTGAAGCCAATCTGTAATACTCTTGGGGGAATGCAGATCATGAGGGGCCAGAAGAGGGTTTTGATGCACGTGTTGAACAAGACACCTGGTGTCTCCTTGTTTGGTTCTGTATCAAAGTCAATTTATTGCACGTAGAACGGACAGGATCAAGTCCAGATGTATGCCTACCATTTTCCCATGCTTCGGCCAAAGCTTTGTGCCAGTCCTCAACTTTCATATCATGCTCAATAAGATACAAATCATCTAGTTCCAGGTTTTTCTTGTAGCCCACGCCCAGGAGGGGGTTGAGCCACCAGAAGGTCATGGTCTCGAAGAGGGTTCTCGTGGCATCCCTCTGCCTGTCCTGGTACTTGGGAAGGAGCAGTGAGTGCTTAGACCAGGACTCTAGTACCAACAAGACTATGCGCACGATCAAGGTAAACAAGAGGAGGAGGGGAATGGCCTTGGAGCCATCGGCTACCATGAACAGAGTACGGACGCGAGCCAGGTCAAGGAGGCCGGAGAAGAAGAGCCAGCATGTTACCGGCGCGGAAGGTCTGAAGTTACGCTCATGCTCAAGCCAGGAGAGGGCGAGGGCGCCGAGAGTCGCGATGAGGGAGATGGCAGCATTCGCAACGGAGAATTTGGTGTGGGTGATGGAGTCATTGGGAGTGACCCACAAGCCGAGAAGAACTGCATTAAGGACGAGCAAGACGACCAGGCCTCCCTAGAATCATGATATAACAGTCAGCAAGATGAGGAGCCGCGATGGTGACGGCTTGCATCACTGTCGTGATGGGCGCGTGGTGTTGAGGTGCTGCAGGTGGGTGGGGGCGAGGGGATCGACGTACAGCTTTGGCTGGGCGTAGCCATCCAGAGGCGATTTTGGCCTCGGTCTGGGCCTGGATGTACAGCCAGCCAGGCAGCAAAAGCAAAAAGATGCATGAAATGGTAACACCAAGGATTGACTCTTCGAAAAGGAGCGTGAAGTCGAAGCCGCCACGACAATTTGCGCCGGCCCAAGGACCGAACTTGTTGTCGGGGCAGGACTCGACAATGCCACCAGCCTGGGACGTAGTATTGGCAGACATGGCCGACTACGACGAGACAGGCGATGGTGAAAATAAACGAATGACGACGGGGTTGAGACCGTTGGGATTGGGGATGAGATGGGATGGGCAGAGTATATCCTCCGTGCAGCTGTCGGTCGGGCCGGGCCACGGGGACAAGATTACGCGGTTGCAAGGCACAAGCTAAGTTGGTGCGCGCTACGAGCAGGTGCAGGAGCAGACAGAGAGGGCCCTCCTTGGCTCAGGCTAACAGCGAACATCACTAATTCATGAACTGAACTCGCCGCTCCTGCACACGCCTTAGTCTCTTCGTTGCACCACGCGGGACAGTGTCGGTTCGTTTACATCGGCATAAAAGGGCCCCGTGCTTCCGCCTCGTCACTGCCACCTTCTAGAATTCACTGCCACATTTCAGTCCACCACCTGCCTTCTATCCCCGCGCATGAGCTTCCAATCCCCACTCACGTAAGACGCTGCCGGCACGCCACACTCTAATTTGGTGCATGACCCACATCACGTAATATGCCAATCTCCAGTGAGCCAGGTCATCTCCCCCGCTAAACCCATCGCAATGGCTGCACCATGGCCGCAGCCCGTCCAAAGTGCCTGACATCCGGCTGCCGACAGCACATAAAGCTCGCAGGGATCTCCGCCTCGTTTTTGCACCCGCTTTGTGAATCCTCGCATGCTTGCTGCATCGTCTCTGATTGCCTTGTCGCCTGCCTCTCTCCTCTCTCCCTTGACAATTTGCTGCGCCCAAGCAAATCACCCATCCCTACGCACACACTCGTGTACATGGGTATGCACGTGGTCCTGGCCAGACGGGCGAAACTCACTTCCCCACATCCAGCCTGCCTCGTCTTACTCACCAGGCGCCAACAACCCGCAATACCTCATTACTGCGCAGGCTGACTATATTAAAAGTCCCAGCCAGGATGTGCTTCCCTACACTGCCTGTCTGTCTATGCAGGGGCCGTATACCTTGGATGACCCATCATTGCACTAACTGAGCACGCACATGCCTTTGCTGACTGCATGTTGCCTCAAACCAGAATCATTTCTCTGCAATTACCCATGGAGGCACAAATCACGCAAATTTGCATTTGTACAACACGCCACCGCGTCTGCCCTGACAAGAAGGAAAAATGAGCCCCTTCTTTTTGAGGTTCAATTCCCCGCAATATCTCTGTGTTTTCCTTTGTTGAGCTTGATGCAACAACCTTCCAAAGGATAGACTGACAAGTTTCAGATTTGTTACTGTCTACGGTAATTGTATTGAGATTTTAAGGTTATACCTGTTACGCAATTGCTGCTACCTACATTAGAAGTTATCAATTCATAATATTCAATCACCATACCCAAAAGGGAGGCGACACACACATGTGAAACATCGCCTTTCAATTCGATTACCATCAGTCCTTGACTAGCCTTTCCGGATCTACCGTGGTGTGGAGACCGACAAAGAGGCCTCGCGGCGAGCTGTCGAGGTCATGTATGCACTCGGATTCCGCTTATGCCATCCTGACAGACTTATTTTCTTCTCTGTTGTCCAGCCAGCCCAAAATTCATGTATAGCCTAGCTCTTGGAATTATAAATATGATATTCATGGAAACCCCCGACAAACTCTTGCCAATTATTAAATACGGCACACACTTCCACCTACAGCAATCCAGTTATACCCTTAGAGAAGTAAGTTTAAAGTTGTTTGAAATTGCTTGCATAGTCTTGCATCACGAACATATCGTCATGATGAGTGATGAGGGGGTTCATGTTCGTCCCTATTCATCTTGAATCCAATTTCCTGCGTTGGATAGAAGTAGGAATTTGGATACAGGAAAATAATAGAGGCATGAATAAGGGGGAATCCTTGAAGGCTGTAATCACGATAGAACAAGTGGTATTGGACCGTCTTAGAATGAACGTAATGAGATATTTATACCGGCTATTCCACTAATTAGATTCATATTCACGGCTCTGCTAAAAAAAAAAAAAATGAAAGCGTGTTTCTACGTAGTTTTTTGTGGATCATTTAAGTCTCTGGACTTTTTAGCTTCTTTTCTCTCTCTTTCGTCTGGCATTTCCATCAAAACCGTATCTTTGCGAACCTAAGACACGCTAATTAGCGATGTGTATGTGTTGTATCAACGTTGCTGGAGAGCCTGAACTGAAGGCCCAGGATATGCTCGGTCTAAGACTGTTCTTTCGAAGCAGCTAAATACACAGACAAAATCCTCACATTGTACAATATTATGGGACCATGGAGACAAGGACACCTTAACATCCATCCTTGACTGCTTTTTTTTGGCTCCTTTAAAGTCGGCCTCTTGATCTAACTACCTCTAGATTGCTTTTGTTATGGATTGAGTACCGCAACATCGTGTTATTCTAGGCCATACCCTCGTCACTGGTGCATACAAGACGAGGTGTATGCTGGAACATTGAATTCATCACAAAGGGATTACAGTTATCGAGGCCTGAGGCACCGTTTAGGTGCCTGGTGTGAAGGCGGCAGGAAGCGAGATCAAGACTATCACATGTCCTTCTTTCAACACCAAAAGGGGCTCTCTTTAGTCTAGTTAGATAGAAGAATCCATGATCATTAGAACCGATAGACCCGAGAGTAGTAGCTGCTATATTTGTGACCCTAACTGCATCATCCATTTCCCTCGCACTTACCCACGGGTTCCTTAAATTACCAGCATAAGGCTTCAAAAATTTCCCTTCTCGTTAATCCCATATTGAAGATCATTGGTCAGTTAACTCAAATAGTTTACCACGCTGAGTACTACAATCAAAAATATGACCGGCCCAATCGAATGGCACTTCCATTTGTCCACCAAGGTCTTCGCGCTTCTTCACTTTTAGCATTCAATATAAAGAATGGCCTTCTGATTGTAGACTTCATTGGTCCCGATAAAGCTTTGGTTATTTAATTCTGACTAAAAGAACAAGCTGTAGGCCTAACCGGGTGATCCAGGAACCATAATAATTGGGTTGAGGGGATTAGTAAAAGGATGAAAGCGGTAATCAACCCTAGAGCTTCAATCAAGCCGGTGGCAGCGACCGTGGCATCGAAGACACCCAAAAGTAGTGACCCAGCTGTCTAGATCAACGGATAAAAAGCGCGTTCAGTACAAATTTGTTTGTTACAAGTGGGGATCTTTGTGTAATACATTGAAGTGCCCAGGCAGCCAGTCCCTTGGTTTCTAACCTTGATGGGCTCCTGTTCCCACCATTGGAACGGCCTTTTGATACGGAAATGGTGCTAACACACATGGAATCTCTGTGAATGTGTGCCTTAGGCGCCCTTGGAAGGCATATAAAAGTCCGTTACTAGGGTAGATAATGAGAGGTCAACCTTCCTACTACATATCATTGAGGCCCCTACTGTACTGACCCTACCGTATCAGTTTTGGACCAAGATGCTATGAACTACCATCTCAAGATAGCTTTGAGATCAACAATTCTTGGTCTCCCACTTCTATCTTTGCTCGTTCGCGAAGAATTTTGCGAAGAATCTTTCCAGACTATTATGTAGTAAGTACTAGGTTTCAAGGATCAAAACCTTTGGAAATCAAGACTTACAGGATTTTTGGGAATTGAGTCAACAAAACAAACCCCACCTGTGAGCCTTTTATATCTGGTAACCTTTCCAGCTAACCATTCCGAAATCTGGGTCGCGGATGTGTCTGAACCAGGGGATCGAACAAGGTATGCCCGAGGCAATTCCTCACCATTTATCGTAACACCGATGACAGCAGCATCTACCACATCAGGACGCTCAAGAAGCAGAGCTTCTAATTCCGCCGGTGCTACCTGGTGGCCTTTTACCTTGATTAGCTCTTTTATACGATCAACAATGAAAACGAGCGCTCCTGGACCCCAGGAGTCCACATATGCAACGTCTCCGGTCTTCATCCATCTAGTACCATTACAATCCGTAAAGATTGTATCTGTCGTTGCTTTTGCGTTGTTCCAATATCCTTTCATGACTGTAGGCCCGCTCACCCATAGCTCGCCCGACTTTCCAGCCGATCTAATTTCCACACCATTCTCATCAACAAGCCTAGCACTACAATTCGGCATCAACTCTCCCACAGAATTGTTTCTTTCGCGGCGTGTGGGATCCCATGACAAGGCTGTGCATGTAAGTTCTGTCATACCCCAACCTTGCCTTACAATCAAGTCGGGCCTCTTGATGAGCCTTTCTGTTTCGGCTGAGATATCGGCGGCCAGAGGCGCTGCACCGCTTCCAACATTTTCAAGGCTGCTCAAATCGAACTTTTTGGTAGCAGGATGTTTTACTAACGCAACGAGAACTGGTGGGACAGCGGTAAGATGTGTAATGGCAAAACGTTCAATGTGGGTAAGCAGCTTGAGGAAGTCAAATTTGGGCATGATGTATGTGGGAATCCCTTGTTTTGCAAAGTTGGCCACAAAATATGTCTGTGCATATGCATGGTATAGAGGAAGAAAGCATATTCCTCTGTAGTTCGTGATGCCATCCTTGTAGTTTTCCGCGAGGGCCGAAACCTTAATAACTCCGGTGCCATTGGCAACATAGTTGTGATGAGATATTTCAACTCCTTTTGGCACACCAGTTGTTCCAGAGGAGTAGTTAAGGCAGCAAGTAGCATCTTTTGAATTAAGAGGCTCTACCCATTCGAAGTTTTGTGCCTCAAGAGCAGTGGCTATAAGCTCTGTCCAGTGATTTGTCCCGCTCGTAGCTGGTGTCTCGATGTTTTTGGAGCCAGGAATGGTGGTATCGAACACAAAAACACTGCTATTTGGAAGCCCAGCTTGCTTTGCTGCATCCAGTGCAGTGTTTAAACTATCAGCTGCAGATATCATCAAGACAGCTCCGCTGTTATAGAGCTGATACGCCAATTCTCGCGCCACAAAACCAGGGTTGGCACCAGTGAAAATACCGCCAGCCATGAGGATTCCGAGGAAAACACAAGGGAAAAATATGTTATTTCCAGAGAATACTAGAACTCGATCTCTTGGTTTAATTCCGTGGCGCTGAAGACCGACGGCAATCTGCTTCGCAAGCAAACGATAGCCCGACATGGTAACATGATGAGTTTCTGGGCGGTCGGCATCAAAAAAGACTTTGGTCGAGGGCAAAGGCTTGGAAGAAGAACCAAAAATCCATTGCTGCAAGGAGCAATTTGGGATTTCCGCTTTCCAGCGAGAGGAGATTTCCATGTTAGAGATCGGAGTCCAAGTAAAACGACGATTCAATAATGGGGAATTGAATTAGTATCAGGATCTTATTATGCGTGAATGTATGTTGTAATGGCAGAATTGACCAAAAATCTCGTTTTTTTGTGAAACGGGAGATAAAAATGAGGGGGGCTGTGTCACTAGGTCTGGTCTGACTTATAAGACCCGAGCATTGACCATTCATTCAGAGGCACAATTTGGAAAGTGCACTACAACGAAGAGTGTTATTTTTAACACGAGAGGAATTATGGGGGAACCAGGCCCAGATATAGCCTGACCCCCGGCTTTGATTTCCTGCACATCTCATCTAAGTCCAAAGTATGCCTCGGCTCAAATGCTCGGGAACGAATAAAAAAGGGCAGCTCCACTTTCCCCGCACCTTCACACAATCTGTTCTCGCTGAAATGCAAATTAGTTTTCATCAATCAAAATTTGCCCCTGAATTGAGTTTCATTTCTTTTTAGGAGAGTCGGGTGGTAAGCGGCACCTTGAATCAGCTTCTGGTATTGGCGATGTGGAAATGAGTGATTGGGGCGAAATGCAAATCATGTGTGCAGAGAGGTTCAGATGTGTTGGTACAGTTAGAAGCATTTTTGTCAGACCTGTTGAGTCATTTATATTAGAAGTATGATATGTGTTCTGATGAACAAGTATTCTATGCAGAGGGAGATATATCTATGGTCTTCATCCTTTGGGTTTGTTTCTCATTACATAAGCCTCGCTTGAAATATGTGAGGCAACCCCGGCAATTTCCTGGTTATTTATAGTGAGATGACTGAATAGTCACAACCGAGCTTCACAAAAATCTAATTCTCATCTCACAACTCCCATTATAATAATATCAACCCGATTGTATTTAGATTCATGGGCAAGCTGCAGCAGCTCGTTGAATTAGGCTAATATCAAGATTTGAGTGGGACAGTTTACTTCAGCCGTGTCATTTTGAACACGCTGAAAGACTTGGTAGAAGTCGGATTGCACATATTTTCATTACTTTTTTCTAGCATTGTGTTAATAGCTAATGGTGTTCTTCTCGTGAGAGAAGCTGTCCCCATCAGTAGAGAATACATAAAATAAACCTGGATAGAAAAAAGTTATATTGCCAAACCCATTGTTGATACAGATCTATGTCATCTAGACCCTAATATCTTGTGTTACTCTGAACCGAGGCACAAGTAGACCTTTTGGTGTAACGGCCAGGGCCTACCTGCCCATCTCACGTATCAATTGTAAACCACTGTTGTAATGTGGTTCTTAAATTACCCAGTTTAGCTAGTCGTTTGTTGTTTTACTCGAAGCAGCCGTATATGAATATAGAAAATGGCGAGAAAAAGCCCTATTTACCACACCACTGTTTGTACACCCGAACCTCATAGATAGGTAGAGACAACAACAATGAACACACATCACTTGTTCCACATACTATTTCCGGCACGTGAAAATTAGGGTCTATGTAGTGCAAGTGCGTGCGTCGGAGTTAGATTCCTAAAGAGTGCAGTAGTAATGTGTTTTGATGGAATAAAATTTCACAAATGAATGGCCCATTGTTTAAGAACCTTCTCATTCTAACGCCAGCCCTCCAAATAGTTCCTTAGTCGATCTTCTGGAAAAGACCACCCACATATATGTACTAAGCGTATTTAATGATGCCGCAAAAGCAATTAAGAAAGAAACCCAGACATCTCGCTCTCTTCCAAGTTCATAACCGATCTGAAGAAAAATAGCACATAGGGACTCACGCCTATCTTTAGTAAGCATTCAACAAACAGGACGCTGCACTTTCCTATCTCAGCCTCACTGTGGGTAAGTTCCAGAGAAATGGATAACGCAGTTAAGGTCACAAATATAGCAGCTGCTACTCTCGGGTCTGTCGTTACTAATGATTGTTGATTCTTCTATCAAAGTAAGCCAAAGAGAGCCCCTTTTGGTGTTGTGGGGAGGTCATGTTATAGCCTTGATCTCGCTTCCTGCCGCCTTCACATTAGGCACCTAAACGGTGCCTCAGGCCTCGATGACTGTAATCCCTTTATGATGAATTCAATATTCTGACAACCTTATTTTCTCTGTTCAACGGGATATGTTAATTATCCTAAATCAAATATCTACACATGCGCTTTTCTATAAATCAAACGGATTTCTTTGAACTGAGCATGTGGCGAATGCATGAACATTTTAGTCATATTCCTAGTAAGAAAACCCACGTAACAAACTTGAAGCTCTGCAGTTTTAGTTCAGTTTCAACATATTCTATTGGCTGCTTTTTTTTGTAACCAGCCTACTTGCCAGCGTCTTATAATCCGATGGAATGTATCCAAGGAATGCGGAAATTGCATTTATTGCTTGATTTTTTGCCTCAGCTTTAGGTGAGCGCTATTTCTGACTGACCTGACCGGAATTAAAAGTTAAATAACCATCTAAAGCGATACTGATGAGGTAGGAATTCTAATTTGCCAAGACACCCTGGCATCCCGGGCGCAATGGTTGACAATCCTATATTATTAAAATATAGCGCATGGATGCGCACTTTGCAAGGGATTGTAGATCTAGACCCACCCGGAATTTCTGGAAGCCAAAACTGATTGCATATCTCCTTCGCTTACTGGTTTTCTAAGCTCCTGTCGTCAAAGCTCTAAAATTGGTTCCCTAATCCTTCTCATTTCGTCGCATTCGGTGGTGGGTACTTGTGTTGAAAAATTCTCCCGAAGTCGTTTCGGTATGAAAAGAATCGACAAATCTCCGATACGGCTCTGTTCTTATCACAGTCAGTTTGTCTGTGAACGCAACCCCGC
This sequence comes from Calonectria crousiana, assembly GCA_013406985.1. NCBI lineage: Eukaryota > Fungi > Ascomycota > Sordariomycetes > Hypocreales > Nectriaceae > Calonectria > Calonectria crousiana. The sequence goes on along the minus strand of VTGD01000171.1, from coordinate 30,414 downwards.
CCAAAAAGTCGGGACCCGGCCGTCTTGGACCTTTAAAGGTGCCACCTAATTACCACCTCATTTCACTAATAAGGACGCTGGAGTGGCTGATTCACAGAACCTGTCAGCAGCAATATCAGACATGGCGCACACGGTTGAGTCCAAATGCCACGAGGCTTAGCAGCCATCGGGCGCCCCAGGTTATCCGCCTCCCCGCACCAATCCAAGCCCACCAGTGTCAAAAAGGCTTACCAATCGGTTCATACCCGCGACCGCTCGTCACCATCCGAGTCGAGTCGTGTGTGACAAGAAGTGCCAAAAGGAGGTGGACGGGGGGTACATGTCACAGAGCGCCATGCTCACGAGGCACCACGTGGCAACCGTCTGAACTGCGCATGGACAGAGCCCATGGGTATTGAATTGGACAAAACGTCATGACACTTGTTGGGATTCGCGACTCTCTCCACATCCATGCTGTGGCGCTGTGAGAATTACCCAGGACGTGGCAAATTTAATCTGATTTTGGTATAACAAGCAGCCATCGGGAACGCTGTCCAACGCTCGAGTCGTAGAGAGCGGCCTAGAAGCCATTTCGTGGGCCCTGTGTCTGCCCCTCATTCCTTTGGTTCGCCACCGCCCCAGTGGCACCAATTCCTCGTTTCGGCTCACGCCAAGGCGTTTTTAGGCGGCATTGTCTCATTCACGTTTGTGTTCTCTCTTTTTTTTCTCCCCCCCCCTGTATCTTGCTTTCTATGTAAACCGTCCTGTTTCCAACTGAAAGCGGGATGGCCTGCCCACTTTGCCTGCCACGAGCTACATCGCCATGGGCTACATTAACTTGAGGCCGATCATTCTCCTTTGATCTTCCCGCTCTCCATGCATCAAGCGACAAGATCGAACTCCAGTGAGCTGATCGAACATGCCCCCACCCCCAAAGGCGAGAACATCACAGCCCTATCTTTTAGGCTTTGGCTAGCGCATCGAATGGGGCAAACGACAGCACGGATATGCAGCTCGCCGGTGTGGCGGCAGACCAGCGCTCATCGAATTGTTAGGGACTTTTCTCTCCCCAGGTCATTTTATCAATGCCCTGTCAAGCTTGCGGTAAATTTTGGGCTTATCGCCTCTACTACTGCAAAATATCAAACGACGGTGGAGATGCAAGGCATGCAGCTAGCACTCGGTTTGCAGACAATCCGCGTGCCGTCTTTAGTTCGCAGATCGTACCAACCAACAAGTTTTAATGGCTGTTAGCTGTTCCAATCCCCACTTCTGCGCTTCCAGGGATGTTTCTTGGAGCTATTGATTCTATTGTTGTCGTTGCATCTGCCGTGTCTCGACCAGCACTAAAAAAAAAAAAAGAAAAGGATTGATAATCATGTGTGGTATTGTGCCAACGTGTAGGTTTATTTCCCTCGGGCCTGACCGGTGGCTCCTTTGCGCATTTTCAAGTGCCTGATATGGATCTTCTAGCTAACTGTAGGCGATACAGACCGAACAGGCTTGCAATTAGCCGCCGTAGTTCGTGCTTGTATTCGTGGCTGCATCTTTGCGCGAGACAAGGGCACGATGCCTCCGACTTTCCAGAGTCGCTTCTTAGATTCTGCCCTTCGGTCTCATAAATGGCTTTCCTAAAAATGGCATGTGGATCAGCCTTTTTACTACTAAATGTGTCATTGCGAAATCCTTCACCGCTGATTATATCTTTTCAAAGCCTCTTCACTACTTGCCATCTTAAGAACAAAAGCCCCGCCGCCGTGCCGTCCCAGGCAGAGGCGAGAGCCATTGTACCATAACTTAGCTTATCGGAAGCGGTTATCTTTACTGAGGCCATCTTCACGAGTAACACAGCTTCTTTAGTTTGCTCCATGCTCACTCATGTGTTATTCCATAAACAAAGTAATGTAGTGGCACACTTTGTTCCCTAGGTATTTTTAGGGTGTTATAATAGGCCGACCCGTCAGTCATAATTTGGTCGAAAGCCACTATCTTGAAACCATTAATTCCAAAGAGGGGCATATTCTCGGGTTGGGGTTGTGTGCATTACGCACACGTCCCTGCTTCTTGGAAGCGAAGTGCAAATTTGAGAGAATGACCATTTGGTATAATTCCAAAACTGGATCAATATTCAAGGCATATTAGTCTGGAGGCTTTGATAGGCGGTTTTATGGTTAAAATGCGGTATCCAAACGATGCAAAACTATTCGCATCGTATCATGTTAATTCTTTTCTCTCTTATTTTCCTTCCCATCCTCCATCGGACCGTAAAATGATGCCCAGTATTCACCAACTGCTCCCGCTGCTTCTGTCTGCCGCTGTGGCTTTTTTCTGCCAACTAGCCACCAATCTCCTCATTTCGTGGTTCAGCGGTCCCAACGCCTGCATAGGGGCGAATGAGCCCAGGCCTAGATGTAGTAGTGTGCGATCGGTTAGGCCGTCGGCTGTTGTTAAGTTCTCTAGACTGTTTCAAGAGGTCTGCCTCTACGAAACAATGGGTTAGCGCTATGGAGTGGAACCAATTGATTACACGTGGCTCGGCGCATGGTCCGGCTGGGGCCGTTGTGGCTGACACCGGCTGACCACCAGCGCTATCCTCAAAGAAACATGGCATCCCCCCTGAGCCTGACTCTTGCGCCGAACCAAACAACGTGTATTTTATTTCGACCCCTCAGCTGAGGGAGCTCAACCCACATGTGTTCGGCCGTCAGCTCCTGTATATGAATGAAATCTGGCCCTGATATGTAGGACATTGCTCCAAGCATTTTGACATAACATGATCTTAGCGCCATTTCAACTTTGAGCATTGCTGAAATAGCCCCACCTTCAGCCAGCTGAGCACTCTTTATTTTAAGGCGTGTGGAACATCAAAGGGCTTATCTCCGAACCATGTCATGGCTACGATCTCCCCTTGGGGCCTTCCCCGCAAAATGCACTGATGGGCAGCGCATCCCTGTCGAGGTTGAGTATGTCCTTGTCTGTTGCCTATAACATCTGGACCAAGTATGCTGACAACACAAATACAGCGTGGTTGTGGTACAGGGTCATCCATCAGAGCGAAACGCCCCAGACACTGCACCTTTAGAACAACTTCTCCCAGAAGTTGCCGACCAAACAAGGACCATCTTCGCGTATCGTGGATATTCCACCGCTGGTTTGTTTGCTGCCTCGCCAGCCGATATTGTCGACTGGGCATTCCATTACTTGACATCCTTGCTTGAACTACGCAGGAGTGAAGATGTACGACGCTTGATTCAATCACCTAGGTGTCTTTTATCCAGTTCTATTTACTAAGATGCATGCCTTAGGAAGCCCAAAGACCCATAATATTTGTTGGCTATTCATTCGGTGGCATTCTATTGAAACAGGTAAGCGAGTAGACCCTGCGCCAACGTGAATTGATCTCGATTTAACACTCCATTGTGCAGCTTCTTCTTCAGGCACGAAGTCAAAAGAGGTTCATTTCCATTTTTGAAAATGTTATTGGCGTCATCTTCCTTGGTACGCCGCATCGGGGTACAGAGTCAGAAGAATATGGATGTATTCTATCAAGAGTTGCCGACGTGGTTGGCCCAAGGCACTCCAACTCCAGCACAGGAAGTCGCCTTTTTGATGCTCTTAATCTTAATGGGGACATTTTTCACCAACTCACTCCCGAATTCAAAACACTCTACACTGGACCTGTGCTGAGCTTTTACGGTACAGAGTCGGAGCCTACTGTATGTCTGCTACGTCGGTACCTTCCGAAAGCGGCCATTCTCTAACACGAATTTCCACATCAGGTCCCCGAAAAGCAAGTCACGTTGCTTGGCTTGTCTCGTGAAAGACACATCGCAGTCAAAACTAACCGCCAAGGCCTCTTTCGATTTAGCGATAAGAATAATCCCGTTCTACAGCTGATAAGCCAGGAAATCAAGGGTCTCTTCAAACAAACTGGCCGTGTCCCATCCTCAGCTACAGAGATCCCTCGGCCTGTTCTGCCTCTCAAATGTCCCGCTTGTCGAGAGCTGTCCCTGGACTCCATCCTAACCGGTATAGAATCTCCCTTATTAAACTACTCTGCCAGTCTTGAACCGCCGCATCGTAAGGCCATGGGCCTTTGGGTTCATCGATGTGTCTTGGCAAGCTTCGTCTGTCAGAATACCACTGCATGGGCTAAAGACTCTCTCGAAATTAACCCAGTTCCTGAAAGGTTATTGGCTAGTGAATATACATGCTCGCCTGCCTGGGATATATCTCGGCGTCTCGATCTAAGTATAGAGCATGGTGAGTAGCTATAACTTCATATGACTCAGAACCAATGTATGCTGACAGGAACCGGCAAGATCACTTCTCGGCGAGCAATTTCCAAAATATTGTCGTACACGAGGATCCCATATCAGCCCAGTCTGTCGCGCAGGTAAAGCATTGGATTCGAAAGTGTCAGAGGAGTCACCCAGAGTGCGGATTGGAGTGGACCCCACTGCCATCCCGTGTGCTCGATGTGTCTGACCCGAACTCGATCAAGCTCGTACGACCTCTGGGATTAGAAGACAAGTACGTGGCATTAAGCCACTGTTGGGGAGCATCCAATTCCTTTGTCACCACCAAACAGAATATCAAATCCATCAAATCGGGCTTCAATATCAGAGCAGTCCCAAAAACCTTCCGAGATGCCATCCTAGTAACCCGGCAGCTTGGGGTCCGATACCTGTGGATTGACTCTCTGTGCATTGTTCAGGGAGATGCGACAGATTGGGAAACTGAAGTGGGCAAGATGGCGGATATTTTCGCCAATGCCCATATTACTATTAGCGCAGCAAATGCTGCTGCAGACTCCGATGGGTTTTTGAGACAAAGAAACACAAGTTATATGCCGGTGGTTGTTTCAGCAGGGCGAGATAGGTCCGCGACAGCATACTTGTATAAAAAGACATACTGGCAAGACCGTAACGAGGAGCCCTTGGACCGACGGGCTTGGGCATTTCAGGAACAGTACATCTCGCGCCGGAATGTCAGATACTGCGGGAAGGAAATGAGCTGGAGGTGCAAAATGGCTGAATGGAGCGAATCTGGGCCCCTTAACGACCGTTTGCGGGATTGGGAAAAGCCATGGACAGAAATGGTGGAAGAATTTTCCCGACGAAAGCTTACCTACGAAACCGACAGGCTTTCCGCAATAGCCGGCGCAGCCTCTGCTGTTGCACAGCTCAATGGGGACGAATATTGTGCCGGCCTATGGCTACAAAATTTGCCAGAGGAGCTCCTCTTTGAGCGCAAGGCTGCGCTCATCCCCCCGGAGTACACTGCTCCCTCTTGGTCTTGGGCTGCACTGGGTGGCCCTGTAACATTTATCACTCCCAGAACCGAGGGGTTTTCTCGTTTAAAACAAGTCAAGGTATCTGGGTTCGATGTTCGTACTTCCTCAGCTAATCGGTTTGGACCGCTCAAGAAGCGAGGATGGCTGAAACTAAAGGCCCCCTTTATCCACCTTCGACGCAAACCGGGTGCAATGGCGGCAGGCACCATTAGCCCCTTCGAAATCGCAGGCCCGTCGTGTCAAACAATTGGGGTCAGAGTTATAGCCAACTGCAAGTTTGACTCGAGCGAATTGGACGAACTCGAAGAAGTACACGGTCTGGTTTTAGGCTACTCAGCTCCAGTAATAGCCCCCGGTGCTACAGGCCCGCAGCAGCATAACCCTGCTGTCTGGAGTGATGAAACTCTCGCCAGCCGAGCCACATCTTTCCAGGCGCAATCGCAGTGCGACGGTCTGTATGGTATTTTAGTTGCCGAAAGCGAAGAAGGCAGCCCACAGAGACGAACCTTGTCTACCAAAATATTCGGTAAGAGCAAAGACTCTAGCAGAACTCAATTCCAAAGATGTGGGTTTTTCGAAATTCTAGGGCTCAAGGATGACCAAGGCCCTCAAATACTTGCCAGTCACCCACAAGAGTCAATTGTGTTGCATTGATTTGGATGGGCACGTCCGAGAAAATACACGGTATATTCAGGGAACTGTGGAAGGCGTAGTAGATAATGTTGGCCTAATCTTGTTATCAGTTAAGAACATCCTAAAAAGCCACGAAGACCTAGATTACGAATTATGATGGTTAGGTGATTAGTGAACAGGGAAAAATTTAATTTTTTGACCTTGCTACGAAGGTTTCTTTCAGAATACTCTCTTGCACTTGAAAGTGTGTATGCCTAGTTTGGGCGATCTCGTTTGATTAAGGATCTCTCGCAGTCACTTTAATTAACATTAGTGAGACATGCATACACTTTTGGTTGTCTAGGTTAAGTTACCGTGGAAAATAGCTGCTGGGCCGCCTAAATCTTTTCAGATCTTCCGCCGATCGAGAAGCCACCGCATCAAGGATAGCATACTCGCAGGTTGCCCGGAGCTACCACAATCCACATACCGATCGCTGACTGAAAATATCATGAGGATTGTCCAACACAAGTCGGGCAATACCAATCCCAAATCGGACTAGAGAAACCTTTGAACGCTGGGCTGTCCATAGTGTGATGATTCATAATGCCGATCATTGCAAACACAAGACACCAGTGGAAGTAACCAGTCCAGATCAAACCCGGACTGGACACATGTCTACTCAAGAGCTACGTGGGATAAGTAAAACTAGATCCAGTCTATATATGGCATGTTATCCGTCCACGCTCACTCAGCATCACGTCTCCATACCATCATCCTCAAAAAAACCACAACACTCGATGATTGGATTTTCTGAGCCTTTTCACACTATTACAGTGAGCCAGATCCTGAAATTTGCTGTCATTGTATTTCCCAACTGAAAGAGACGTCGCCCCGGTCGCAATCCGCTTTGTCCATATTCTGTACCATCTCGGCCTTTTCGGATTTTTTTCGATCCATCATAATTTACCCAGATGTCACTGTTAGCCCTCCTTCTAATCCTAAATAGCAGTGCTTCAGCTGCACTTTTATCATCCCGAATGACGAATAAGACTTGCATGTCCCAAGGGACGCATGTTGTTGAGTGGTACATCTATAACTTCGACTTCCACGCATCATATACTTTTTCCACTCCCGCACACCAAAACTCATGGGGATATGTCAACTTTACCGTTGCAAATCCGGTGATCGACTACCACCCCGTCTGCAGCAGCTCATCGTCACAGCTCGATGACTTTTATTACGGCACTGTGTTATATGAATGCAAAGATCCCACCAGTGGCATTGAGACCTCATACAGTTTCAATAGACCCACTGGAGAGCTTAAATTGAACCAAACCTGGACTTGTGAGGAAGAAGGGGGTTTGATTCGTGCTGAGGGTGGTGTCAGGTTTGACCTCGACTGCATTGATGAGACTTGGGAAAACCCCAAATGGGAAGAGGGGGAGATTTTTAGCCAGCGCACTGTGAGATGCAAAGAACCTGCGCTGATAAAAGTTCCAATAACCAGCCTTTTTGCTTTTTTATAAACTCTGGGGGGTAAAAGCTATGCAGGGGCGGGAAGTTCAATACAGGGCAGAGCTAGGAGGTCCAGGGTCGCTAAACCCTATGATATAATTATGAGAGACTGAAATTTTCAATGACAGATAATTGATCTCCACACTGACGAAATAAAATGGTAGGTTAATGTTAGAACATTGAATCCATCATAAAAGGATTACAGTCATCGAAGCTTGAGGCACCGTTTAGGTGCCTAATGTGAAGGTGACAGGAAGCGAGATCAAGGCTGTAACATAACCTTCTTACAACACCAAGAGGGGTTCTCTTTAGTTTATTTAGATAGAAGAATCAATGATCATTGGAATCGACAGACCCGATGGGAATAGCTACTATATTTCTGACCTTGACTGCGCCATCCATTTCCCCAGGACCTACCCATAGTTAATCATACCAACTACCTATTCATAAATTTCTTGGCTCATTTCATCATTTCGTCTCATTTTTTTTCGTCAAAACAAACAAATAAATAAATACACATGTTCTTGTACAGCGATGTCTTCGGGTTATCTGCTTATTTTGAGCACCTCCATACCCTAGAATAAAAAACACTATGCTTCAGATTTTCCCAATACGAAAACACCAGACGAAAGTGTTGGTATAGTGCTACCAAAGAATGAGTTTAGATATAGTGATGGAAACGTAAAATAAACTAAACCTGCCCCTTGGTTTTTGATCTTGATGGGCTCCTTGTTATGACCTAGCCAAAAGAGCAGGCGCACGAGCCCTATTTAACAGCTGTTATCCCTACCTGTAATTGCAAGCATTGCGATTATTGACTTATCTTTTGGCGCAATGGGTTAATTGACGTAGAGGAAGTACGGATCCTTACACTCCTGTTCCCACTAGCGGAACGGCCTTTACAAATTACTTCAAAAAAAAACCAAACCTGCCTCGGTGGGTAGGTCCCGGCGGTTTGATATGAACCAGCTAAGGTTACAACAGGGGTTTAGCAGCTGCTAGGGTCTTGAGGCGATGAATTCATTGATGTCTCTAAAACTAGCTATTGTGGCCACAGACTGAGTCTAAGGGAGGAGTTCAAGGGAGGAGTCGCGTGCCCCGGTACATGCCCCGGGCCAGGTTCCGGCATCTTTGCGCCTCTTAGGCCTGCCGGAACGTTATTCCTTCAATCGTGCAAATGAACCAACAGCCCCATTATTCGCTCAGTTACGTAAACCCAGTATGTGGGTAAACCCGCACTTGGTAATTGGGTTATTATTATTATTATTTTTTCAAAAATAATGACTCAGTGGAAATATTGCCCAAAAAGGGATGTCGGTGCCGAAGTAGCCGGGATACGGAAGAATAAGGAGGCTGTATTCGCCGAGATACGAGGCATATTGCTGAAGGGATCCACATTCACATCCCAGCCAGGCTAAAACGTGTACTCTGGTGCAACGCCTATCCAGTCAAATCTCTGCCACTAACCAAATGATGAGTTTATGTATATAGTAGCTTTATTTTTCTCCAAAAAAATTGTGCACAAATTTGATACATTAAGAAAATTCGGAGGCCCCGCCTTTCAGGGGTATGCTCCGCTTCCGGAACGAAAACCTTAAGTCGACACGCATACGATAACCCACTTGTTGACCCTGACACTGCAGAACTTTATGGATGAAGTAAAAATATCACACATTCTAAATCTTATTCATGATGCTCATTGCCATAGTGAGAAATTTGAAAATATGCAAGTTTTAAGTGGCGACGCATTGACATAGCATTACGGGAAAGAGTGATACTAGCCTGATAAGTGAAACGTGGAGGTAGGCCCTAGCCGCTACACCAAAAGGTCTACCTGTGCCTCGGTTAGGAGTATCACAGGATATCGGGGTCTATATAGCACAGATCTGCATCAAAGAGCAGATTGTTTGATAGGTTCAAGTTCGATAAAAATCAGGACAATGGTTGGCGTTAATTAATCTTGATATTCTTGGGGAAAAAAAGAATGACTGATGCAGGGCTTCCACTAGTTGTGCGTGTCAAAGGTGTTTAAATTTGTGGATGACGATGGTGCACTACCCTTCCAACCTTCAGTAACTGGTCTCCAATGTATGTATGCTACTTCAAAATTTGGCTCATGCCAAACGGATAACATCATTACATCAATTTCAATTTACATCACCCAGCCAATAATGAATAATGTTTGATTGCATTTGTTTCATCCATATATTGAAATCTGTGTCATGAAGCAGACAGCATGCAAATGAAGGTTGAAGAATTGGTAGTTAGCAGAAGAATACGGAATATTCCAAATAGAATTCAACTTCCTAGTAATTGATCGTGGTCCTAACTTATTTCGACCAAAGCATAGAATTTGGTTCAAAAGGCATGGCGTAGACAAATTTGATGCTACTCGATAAAGTCGGGTAAAGGCACTTGCGGAGATTAAAGCCTCAAAGAATTTGGTTCGTGGCGATAACAGCCTGCCTATCAGAATTGTGTGCGAAGGTAAAAGTTGTTTCAGGATGAATGGGTAATGATTTGGCAGGGTTGACAAAAAAATGTACTATAGCAACCGGGATCTACCCCTGACAATACTGCAGAAGACCCGCTCAAACCCCTAATCTGTTCTGTTCCCTCCGAAAGGCCGTATTTATGCCAAGACAACATCTGGAATCCTCGGCATGCCGAACGATCATATGATCCATTTTTATTATCGTTCTTACAGTCATTGGGTCTTATCCTACGCAATCCAGTACAGGTGAAAGCTGGTCGTCACGAGCATTTCGATGCATAACCTGACAGGACTGAATTGGGGTTCATCCATGGCGTCCACTCGCTTGGCATCTCCGAAAACACATGCATTAAGTTACAGGGGTAGGATGGGACTAGATGTTGTGTGGCACCAATAGCGTGTTAATTTTGAGCAAAATCTAGTATTACAATTAACCATATGTGGACCCATCGCTCGAAATTCGACACTGCAGAGACCAGCCATCGTCGATGGGCCAAAAAGGAGTAACAAGGAGAGGCTAAATTGACTATATAACACCGGTTTTAGTAACACGAGTACTTAAAAGCACGTCTGCCACCCTTCATCGATGCGCTCATACCAGCATTCCAAACCACCAACCCGCTCATCTACTGTAATCTGGGTGAAGAAGGAAAGTGTCTCAAAATGGCTGAAGTTGAACCCCTATTTAAGGTTATTGTTATTGGTGGAGGCCCCAATGGTTTGACCGTTGCGCACTCTCTTCACCACGCAGGCATTGAGTTTGTGGTCTTGGAGCGCCGCGAAGAGGCCTTTGAGGACGTAGGTGCCAGTCTTGTACTTGCACCGCAAAATCTGCGCGTTTTCCACCAATTTGGCTTGTTCGACAAGCTTCTGGAAATTGGGGCGGCTGTGCACGATTGTAGAGGGTTCACTGTGGATGGTCGGAACTTCAAAAAGAACTCTGCGTTTGATATTATCAATGCCAAGTGGGTTAGCGATGAATATATTCCTTGTCTAGTTCACCGCTAATTAGTGTGTAGTCATGGAATTTATCCTCTCGCATACCACAGAGCACATCTGGTCCAAGCACTCTACGATGGTCTTCCCGCACAAGCCAAGTCTAAATATCACACCGGAAAGAAACTTACCAGCATCATCACAACAGAGAAAGGGGTTGAAGTGACCTGCGCAGATGGTTCCAAGTACTGCGGCTCTCTCGTGATTGGTGCAGATGGGGTGCACTCGCAGACCCGTCGTACGATGCGCCGCCTTGCTATTGCCGAGAATCCCAAACTCGAAGCCTCATGGGATGCAGAAAACCCTTACAAAGTGAGATACAGGTGCATGTGGGCATCTTTCCCTCGTCCCTCTGGACCTGGTGAAAGTTTCGAAACTCAAAACACCAATCGGTCAGTTATGTACATCACAGGAAAAGAGAAAGGCTGGATCTTTCTATACGAGAGACTACCCAAACAGACGTCCGAGCGCGCAAATTATCACGATCATGATATTGAGGACTTTTCAAAACTCTTTGCTGATATGCCCATTAATGAATCATTGAAGGTCAAAGATGTATTCCACAAAAGGACGTCGGCCGGCATGGCCAATCTCGAAGAAGGAGTAGTCAAGCACTGGAGCTGGGGAGGCAAAATTGTTCTGGTTGGGGATGCGTGCCACAAATTTACACCAAATGCCGGTAATGAAAATAATTTATTTTGCAAACCTACCAAAGCGGGAGCTAGCTAATTTTTTTCACAGGTATGGGGCTTAACAACGGCATCCAAGATGTTGTGGCGTTGTGTAACAGACTTCACAAGGCTGTTTGCATAGACATGCAAACGAGTCCCGAAGCTTTACAGAAGATATTTGAAACCTATCGGAAAGAGCGCATTGATATGGTTAATGAATGCTTCTCACAATCTGCGCATTTGACACGGATGCAGGCCTGGGCTAATGGCACATACTATTTCCTGGCACGGTATGTTTTCGCCATTAGTGCTATACAGGAACTTTTCGTCAAAACCTTTACTTCACCCTCAGTCAAAAAGGGTTTGGTGATCGATTACATATCTTCAACTGAGCCGCTCATGGGTAAAGTTGCATGGGACTATCCTATCAAAGCCCCAGCTTGATGAAAGGTGTTAAACAGGATATAGACTAGAATTGCATCATTTATCAGCAAAGTGTTACTTAATTTTGCTGTAGCCGGCAATAAGATAGATAGATGGTATTTTGTTCAGGGTTTTTATGGATACTTTTTAGTTTGATTTCAAATCTATTCTCCCATTTAAACTCGTTAATCCTCAAATTGTAACACCCCAATTGTAACACGCACAGACTTGTATTAAAAGCGATTTTGATTCGTTGAGCTGACTAGCTAACTCACTATTTTTGAGCCTTTCCGAGCGCTTGCGGCTGCCTTCACTGTCCTTGCCCATTCCTAATCGCCGTTTCCATCCTCCTTATAATCCCATTCAACTAAGCATTATTTAGATCCTTTGAAACTTTCCGAATATAAGCATATTGTGCTCTTGTTCCTCTTTCAAATGATTTGTAGAGGGATTGTAGATGCGCATTAATGCATCATATGCTTGTTTTTGTTCTCTTATAAAGTCCTCTTCTTCTTCATTTAGAGGGTCTTTGAGAACTCATATACAATAATCCTTAATTAGTTGCGAAGGCTAAGATATCCAGCCCTTTTATTAAACATCTCAAGTGGATAGTTTTGATCGATGAATATAATGCGGCTGTTGCGGGAAGAGGTTGTTGGTTGCGTGCTGAGGGTGCCTGCAGCGTATGCCTCCGCGCTCTGATGCACGGATTCACCAATAATGTCGAGGCATTGTGGCGGATTTGACCAATTGATGAATTCAATGCGTGTTTGTCTTGAATTATGAATGCCGTGCATTGGGCTGACCGGTCTTGGCAAGAGACATCTTAAATAGTAAGAAGCTAACCAGATCTCCGATTCGTGAGGGCAATTTTTTCTTTGGAAGAGGACATTAAGGTGTTTGTTCTGTTGGTTAGGGCGATAGGTTTCCACAACCAACCTATTTGTATAACTCTAATTGTATGCCACCTTTGTGGCTTGGTTCCTGGATCACCCGCTTAAGCCTACGGCATCTTTTTATTTTATTTTTTTTATTCAGAAGTAAAGAACGCTTGTTTATTAGAACTTCATCTAAGACAGCATATCATATTTCTAATATTCACAAATATAATGAGGGTTAAATACTGGACGAATAGTACAGTCTTTCTTAATTTTACTGGGTAAAACTTGCGTTAAAGTAGTTCAGGGTAAAAATGCCTCCACTGGTTGAAGAATTGGATGTCGGAATATTCTAATAACTTTTTATAATGGTCCAAACAGTCAATGCGCAGACTTCACCGCACCCAAGTCTGTTTACAGAACGTAACGAAAGCGTGGGTTCTGGACGAAATTAGCGAGATGGATTCATAAATTTCGACGGATGACTCACTTCAAAATCTGTCAAGTCAACGGCCTCCTTTGAAACAGTGGAGTTTTCATCTGCAATAGCAGCCTGATCCCGCTTCCCATTGCGAGCCACCAGTAAAACACGGAGGAGCAGAGCGACAACCATTTGTGTGGCCGAACATGCCAGAATTACGATGCAGCCAGTTGGGTATAGAGGTGACTCTTCAGCTAAGAATGCATGTGGACCGATGATATTACCCGCGCAATAGGCGGTAAATACTATGGCGGATGCAGTAATTCTCTTGGTGTAGCCTCCTAGGTTCGTGGCAGGCATCTGTAGGGCCAGAACCAGTGAGGTGACAAAGGATCCAACAATGTAGTAGCCAAATAAAACGCCTATCTTGTGGTGGGTTCTGTCGAGTTTCCACATGAGGCAAGTCCCGATGATTGTAGGAACTAGGTAAAACATCATAATAATAGTGCGGGAATTTTTGACTTTCGAAGCCAAAAAAGTGCCAGATAAGATCCAAAAAACTTGGAAAGCGCCTTGAGGAATTCCAAGTGCCGTAGTTAGCAACGGATCCGTGACAAGCCCTTTGATAATGAGCTTCCCAAAGTTTGCAATACCACCATTGATGACCTCGTTAAGGAGCATGAAAAGAGTTAGTAGCCAAACCTGAGGATCTAAAAACGCCTCCTTGATTTGGTACCATTTGATAGATTTATTAAGCACACCTGTTCGCGCTAACCGAGCTCGGCCAATGAGTAGAGCCCTTTCTTCAAGATTGAAGTTTTTGGCCGACATGATGTTGTCCGGTAAGAGCATGAAGAGAACAGCTCCCCAGAGAACTGTAGCCCCACCGCACGTGAGAAACACAGCTTTCCAGACTGGAAAGCTGTCTATTTGACCAATGGCATAACTCAGGATACCGCCAATCATGGAGCCGAAACCATTGCAGCAGTAGAAGATGCCAGCCCTAAAAGGCTGCTCGGATCGAATATACCTGATAGAAAATCCACGTCAGCCCGGAAAGTTAGTTTTCCACAGCTAGACAACTCTTACCACATGGAAACCATCATCATAAAACATGTTGTGATCGGTGCTTCGAACATTCCCAAGAAGAACCGGCAAGCTGCGAGGCCACCAAAATTGCTGCATGCAGCTGTAATCATCAAGACCGAACCCCATGCAAACACACACCCAGAGACGACCATTCCCATGCGTGTTTTCTGAGCAAGATAAACCCACGGGTACTCACAAACAAGATATGAGAGATAGAATATGCTCGCAAACCATGAGTATTGATCCTGCGAAATGCCAGTGCTCGTGAATAGATCGAAGACAGCAGCATATGACATGGCCTGTTTATCAATATACTGCAAAACATACGTTCCTGCCAACAAAGGGAGGACAACAAGGTCAATCTTCCGAACTAAGCGGCGGTTTTTTTCTTTGTCGTCAAGTAGGTTTTGAACATATTGCTCATCGAAACCGTGATTCCTGAGAAATACTTCAGCATGATCCATAGTTTCAATATCTCCATTTTCGATCGAATTGCTCTTCGTGATGTGTGTATCTTTCCTTTCCAGATCTACGTCGCATTGGCAGTCTGGTTTGAAGTTCGTATCAGCCATCTTGGAGATATGATGTGTGTGGAAGCGTGTCGCATGCAAATTATGCAGGGATTCCAATGGCCAAGTAAACCACATGTACAGGGAAAGGGTGTTTAAATGATTCGCCGATCAGTAGTATCAAGGATGGCTGTTATCAGCTTTAAGCGATTCTGTGCTCGCTGAGCAGGGGTAAATGTGGGTTAGAGATAACAGCCATTATTTGTACCGTAATTCTAGACCAATGGGGTAGTCTTTATCGCTATGTTTCTCCTGCTCCCAGTTAGATGTACCGAGGGCAGATACGAGGTTGGGGTCGATGACTCCTGGATCTGTTGTCCCGGCCAAACTGGCGCGCATTGAACGGATGCGGAACAAGCTGGAAGTAATTGATCGGATCCTGAATTGAAACCCGATCATCCGAAGAAATGTCCTCGGAGTTAGATCTTAGTGCCGCACCGAAGCTAGACGAAGAACTATCCTCGATCTGTCGAGGATGAGCCCATGCTTGCTCTTATCTATCTCGTACCCCGCATTATCAGTCGTTCCCTCGTCAGCCGAGATATGCAAACAGGTCTGATTGCGAATCTTGGGCATCTAATTGTCTGCGTTGAAGACTCGATATTCATATTTAAAAAAAGAATAGAAGGAAGAAAAAGACGACTTGAACCTCTATTCTACCTGCACCCTGGCTCTCTTTCCTCTTGTTCTTCCTTCTTTTTTTTTATCTTTTTTTTTTTAGCTCAAAGTGGAAATGATTAGGATTGGTCAGCCCTGATTCAGTAATCAAATCGCCGATCTCGTTTCATCGCTGTAGATTTTTAAATAAAGCCGCTGCCTTTTGCATCACAATGAACTGGAGCCTGGGTGTGATACTTGAATTGCTGCGAGTCATAAAGCCATTCTGCGGTCTGGTCCTTACGAATTTACAAAGACGAGTTGCACCTAGGATCATAGTCCCTCTAAGAAATCTTAGAAGTATTGGAAAACTTGACTCATAGCCACGGAACAGCACATGGACCTCTGAAATTCGTATTGCTAGTAGGTTGTATTAAATCACGGAGTCTCAAGGTACGAGCGACTTTGCTCTCTGATATTTACTTCTAACTAAAATGACAAGCTATGGGCTCAACTGGGTGGTCCAGGAACCAGGCCACAAAGGTGGCATGCAATTGGAGTTATACAAATGGGTTGGTTGTGTAAATATAATCGTCCTAACCAGAAGAACAAAATATCTTAATAACCTCTTCCAAAAACAAGAAAAAAACTTCGTCCTTGTGAACTAGAGATAAAGTCAGCCCCTCAGTACTTAAGATGCCTCTTGTTGATACGTGGAATGGGGAGGCAGGCCCTAGCCCCTACACCAAAAGTTTACCTGTCTTTCAGTTAGGAGTGACACAGGATATTAGGGTCTATATGGCATAGATCTGTATCACTTGCCAAGACCGGTCGGCTTAACGCACGACATTCATCATCCGAGATGAACATTAATCGCACCAGTCGTCCAAATCACCCATCGATCGCATGATCAACCACAATGCCGAAACATATTATCATTGGAAAATCTGTGCATCCGAGCGCGGAGGCGCACGCCACAGGCGCCCTCCGCACACGACCAACAGCTTCTTTCATCGATGACCACTTTCACTTTATCAATCAAAAATACCTATTTTGCATTCGAGGGGAGAATATCAGAAATCTTAGCCTCAGTATGCGATTATAGCTTATCACTAGCTATGAGGGGATGCAGGCTACATTGAAGCTCTTGTCTGTTTATTGAGGGGCTCTATCTAGGTATTATATAGCTGTATATAACTGAGGGCGGCCGGAGGCGCCCGATAGAGCTGTGAAAGCTGAATGAGCTGAATAGGCTTATGGATTCTATTCACAATAGAAGGCCAAGCGAAGCTAAAGTCATCTGATCTACTGGGTTGTGGTCTGTGCAATCCTAAGTGGCCTTTGTGGCTGACCTAGCTGTAAGTATGACAGTGCGACATAGCTTATTAGATAGAAGCTGCTCGAATTCTTATATAGCCGTTGGAATATTGAATCCCTCTATGATGAATTCGATGTTCCAACAAAAGAAGAACAGGGCTTTATTAAGCAACAAAAAGAGGCATTTGATGCAAATATATAATCCCCATACGAATATAGTCGATGAAGGTACAAGAGAGCGGCTGGATTTTATTCCAGAAGTTCGTAAAGATCGACATCATGATTGATTTGAGAGTATTAATAAATGGATGAAAACGGCAATCAAGAATATGATGCTGCGAAGCCTAGAGGTAGCTGCGAGCGTGGCACTGAAAAGACCCAAAAATAGTGAGCTAGCCGCATAGATCAACGAATCAAAGGCACGTTCAGCGCAAATGTGTGTGTCTTACTATTAGTGATGCAGATCTGTGCTATATAGACCCTAATATCCTGTGTTACTCCTAACCGAGGCACAGGTAGACCTTTTGGTGTAGCGGCTAGGGCCTACCTCCACGTTTCACGTATCAGTGTAGGGTTCTCTGATATATTTATCGATACTTGGCATTGAATATATTTTTTATCAATATTTATATAAATTATAAATTAGATGTTATCTGGAACAGCATGGCTTGATTCATTCTGGATGCCTCCGAAAATTTGGATAAACACTAGGTGATGGGACTCAACATCGAAATTCGTGGGTTTACAGCTCATAACGGAACTCCCTGTTCTCCATGTCGGTAAGATCCAAAAACTCATGATTATCTTCCACTTGGATAGGAGCTTCATTATCTGCCTCTTCCTTGTCCCGATTCTTGTTCCTGCGCATAAAGACCCATCTCATCACCAACAAGTCGACGGTTATCAAAAAGTAGATGATGCAAATCGATATTTTGGCTGGCAGATATCTTGGGGCATCGCGGGCTTGGAAAGTGTGCGGTGAAATGATATTGCCAACCGTATATGCAATAGTGCCAATGCAAGCAACAGTGACCTTTTTTGTAGATCCAGCTACGTTGGAGCTTTGAAGACCAAGAATCGTAGTCCATCCTATTGGGATTCCTCCACTTGTATAATATCCAATAAGAGCTGGCACCTTTTCAGTAGTCGCCATCAAGACAGCGCCGATTATCGCCGGTATATGGCCGAGAATGCAAAAGTAAAGTCGCTGTCGAGTCTTCATGGCAGCATATGTTAGGCCGAGTAATGCGACAATCTCCCAGGCTCCAAGCGGGGTCACTAAGAGTAAAGACTCTTCACTGGAATAACCCATTCCCTTCACCAGGATATTTCCAAAGCTAGTGGCAATCGAGTTCGGGATATTGGCCGCAAAAATCCAGAAGGCGTAAAGCCAGGTCATGACATCCATCAGTGCTTCCCGAACCTGGCCCCATTTGAAAACCTGCGAACCTATTCCTTGCTTGTTATGTCGAATTCTCTCCAAGTGAAGCGCTTTTTCTCCCCGGTGGAGAAATCTTGCCGTTGCCGGGGAATCAGGAATGATGAACCAGAACATTATCCCAACACAGACGGTCAATAGTCCAAGGAAGAGAAATATTACTTGCCAGCCCTGAAGGGCCGCATCAGGGTCTTTTCCAATGTGCATGGCAACGCCATACGCAAAATAACCCCCAAACATTTGGGCTGCACCACAGACAGAAAACCAGATGCCGACACGGAAAGCTTGCTCTTCCTTTGTGTACCATTGCGACGTGAATAAAACCCAGGCAGGAACAATGGCAGCTTCTAGCACACCAAGGAAAAATCGACAAGCTATCAGAGCTCCGTAGCTTTTGCAAGCAGCCATTGATGCAAGTATTGTCCCCCATAGCACCACATTTACTGAGACATATTTGGCCAGCGGAAACATTTGAATTAGACGAATGGTGGGGAATTCAAATGCCAACTGACCAAAGAAAAAAGCGGAAGCCACCCAATTGAACTCATTGCCTTTCAATCCTGTTGACTGGAGAATACCTGTAACGCTGGCATATGAGATGGCTGTTTTATCTATGTATTGAAGGAAGTAAACAGTGCATATTAGTGGCATTATATGCATGTCGATTTTTCTGACAAGTTTTCCGGAATGTTCCTGGCTGAGAGGCTCAGCGAGACCTCCAGTATCATTGAATAGCTGAAGGGCAGCATCAGCGCCATCTTTTGCGACATGTCCAGTAGGATGCGGCAAATTTGGCGATGGTCGAACTCTGTCTGGGTCGGAGTCACTACCGGTTTTTTCTGCGGTTTCCGTCATATCCAGCTTCACCAAAATAATCAGAATAATTAAGGGGATGAATTTAACATGAACATCAGTCAAATTGAAGTTACTTGCACCAAGTCTTTTTTATAACGCCCGTTAGCTACGAGCACGCAACCGTGCAAGTGCCATCTCCTCCTAATGGTGGAGACCCGAGCAAGCGAGAATCAGTGCAGCTTCCTCCCTGGGAATCAAATATCCACTTTAAACGACTTTTTGGTTGGAAAGTGGGATGTTCCGCAAGCACGTCATTATAGCCAAATGTTGCAAACTGAAGCAAGAGCGTTCATCGACAGGATGATTTTTTTGCGCGAGGTATTTTGGATAATTCTTTTCAGAGCTTGTCTCAACCGTTCATTGTGGATATGATGATAAAAATATACCATAGACCCTTTTCAGCACCCAGGTCCTCTAAACCATTTCCCTATTCCTGTACAGGTATGTCTTCATGTCAAAAGCACTCACAGTCTGGAGAACATCAGATGCTTTTTCTCGCCCATTATGTAACTCGAGGATATGTCAGAAATTTTAGTGCACCCTGTAAGAGCCATGGTGCGTTCAAATTCCTCCATGAGTATTCTCATAGCAAGTTCCACTCCATCTTGGCCGTTGTACTAGGTAGGTGTATCAGCCTGAATTGAGCCAGAGCAAGCATCGGCTATTATTACTTACTGCTAGCCCCCAGAGCGGTGGACGAGAAACCCAGACAAAATCTGCACCAAGAGCCAAGGCCTGGACAAAAAGTGTTAGTCATATCAAGGCATTAAATGGGTCTCTATCACAACCTTGAAGATGTCTGTTCCTTTACGGATTCCTCCATCCACATGAACAGGAACTCGGCCTTTCGCAGCCGCCACAATCTCTGGAAGAACTTCGGCCGTCGTAACAACACCATCGAGCTGCCTACCTCCATGGTTTGAAACCATGATTCCATCAACACCGTGCTCGATAGCCAACTCTGTATCTTCAGCAGTTAGAACTAGTCCGCATTCAAGTTAGCCGTGAATGAAGCCAGATTTCTTTTGATTGCGAAGTAAACTGGAAATAAACATACCACCTTTCACAAAAACCTTGAGCTTCGTTATTGAACGCAGCCAGGCAATGTGCTTGCTCCATTCGAGCCGAGGATCTAGTCAATCACAGCAAGTCAACAACAACTCCGTTGAAAAAAGGACTCAGTCATGGGAGCATATACCATTTAACCCATTCTGTTTCTGCATTGTGGTTGACTTTCCATTTCCACTTTTGGCGGCTTTCTGATTTTCCACATCCATTGGAAGCATGAATCCCTCTCGATCCAAATTTTCGAACCAGACATTATCCGGGATGTGAAAATTGTTACGAACCTCATTCCTTCGTTTACCATGAACCGGCGCATCGACAGTCACGGCAAGTGCTGAAAACCCCGCTGCTTCAGCCCTCCGCACAAGTTTCTCGGTTATTGAATTGTCCATAAAAACATATAATTGCATAATATAGGGAACTCCATAGGCTCGAGAGGCAATTATATCTTCTAGAGCTGCTGTAGCGAAGGTTGAGACCCCCATTGGCAGTCTCAAATTTGCAGCAGCCTTAGAAGTGGCAATTTCACCATCAGAGTGACACAACTTTTGCATTGAGGCTGGTCCAATTGAAAATGGATATGGCACCTGGCGGAAGAAGTTAGAAAATTATTAGCACATTTTATTGTTTGAAAAATCAGATGGGACCAGCCATACTGAAAAACCAAGCAAGGTCGTTGAAGTGTTGACGTTTTCGACGTTACGCATCACCCTCGGCCTGATTCGGTACTGCGACCAAGCTTCTTCATTCTGTCGTACCGTCTGGCAATCATCTGCCCCTTCGTTGAGGAACTCTGTAAATATTTTTTATTAGGAGTTTGACTC
Organism: Calonectria crousiana; assembly: GCA_013406985.1. Taxonomy (NCBI): domain Eukaryota; kingdom Fungi; phylum Ascomycota; class Sordariomycetes; order Hypocreales; family Nectriaceae; genus Calonectria; species Calonectria crousiana. Next base: position 9,372 of record VTGD01000171.1, on the reverse strand, counting down.
AAAATGCTCAAAAGCTAGTCAAGCAACGTACCTCGCACCATTTTACTCATCTTACTGGACGCTGCATTTTTGAGATCGGCTATGCATTGAATGTTGAACGATGCCATTGTCATGAGCTAATAACGGGAACAGTGCCTCGCGTTTTCTTCTTTAATCTGGTTTTGCTGGTTTCGCTTTTTTTTGGATGGTTTGATGTGGTAATGCTCCAGTAGAGTTATCATGGCTCTGGACTCGAGGGATCGACAAAACCTGTCGGTGACCTGTCCGGCGGTCAAAGTCTGAGGGTCGGTTTACCGTATGTAGCTTACCGTGGCTAACTTCGTGCTATTTTGAGCCGAAGAGTGGATTTCTCGGCGCGTCTTTGCTCCGACAGTTCGGATCCTTTGATCAAATTCCCCCGCATTCTGGGTCAGCTCCGCATTTCACCGCAACATCGGAATGTCAGTCTAACTCCGTTCCGAGACAATACTATCCAACACAGAGGATAATGTTATGGCGCTTCATTGTCATTTCAAATCCATGGGGACCATATAGATTTGGATCCTTGTCCAACTCTTTCCAGAACAATTGAAGTGCAGCGTGAATCCCCTCTAGGGTTGGAAACCTTATTAGCGAGTCGGTGAGTATTCGGGAAAGTCTATCTCGTTGAGATTCCAAAAACATGCATGACCCCGAAACTAAAGAAGGCCACATGGAGGTTGTCCAAGTGTAAGCATCTGGAGGCATACTCTCAATGTGGTGTAGGCATGACTCAACACAGGGCTCAACTTTCGCAACAAGTCCGGTGGTTGGGGAATTGGGACCATGATAAGCCAGATAGAGATACATTATAAGCGCTTGTTGGTAGATGCGACCGGAAATTTGGTAACATGAATCAGGCTCTCCGGGGTCGGTTTCCCAGTTCATAATTTCCACCAATAGCGCCGAATATGTGCCCTCTATCACATCAGTGGACTCACCTAGGATCTGCTTACCAAGCCAACGCTGCTGTGCAAGCTTATGGATCCGGGGAATTAACGAAAACAAATGATGCGCGTGACCAAACATGAAGCCATATATTGGGCTTCCTTTGTTCAACATGGATAGGGACTGGCTCCCCAGTCCCTCTTCAATCCCGCACGATGGCGCTAGTCCGAAGCCAAAACCTAGATGAGATACTATAGCCAAATATTGATATTGTTCGATGAAAAAGCCAAGTATGTTTTGGTCGTAGATCTGATGATTCTTTTGCATATCCGAGATCATCCACTTTACTGCGCGGAGATGATGGTACAAAGAGCCCTCAGTATTTGCCGTAAGGACCTATCAATGTTAAAACAACGATATTAATGAGTGGGAGATGAAAATGTGCAAGGAAAAGTTTCTCACCTCAAATTGGCAAAGTGCCAATGAGGTTGCCACTGTCATGATCCGATCCACTGCAGGGCATGATTTCCACCTCGTGATGGCGTGGGTCAACCCCCGCAGTGCTACCACATAATGTTCAAGAGATGAATCAACCATTGAGGAGTTCATGTAAGATAAATGGCAAGAGCTGATGGCAAGAATTGCATGCTGGAGGCCGTCGCAACCGGGGGCCAGCCGCAGGTTATATGTAAGATATGCATTTTCAGGATACACTCGGCTCGCGAGTTGTAGTGATGTGACTGTTGCGAAGTGCTGGAACAACAAATTATTTTCATTGTTTCGAAACAACGGTGGCAATGTCGATGGTTGGCGAATGATTGCAGGAACCGACGGTGACCCCAAGTTAGGGCTTTGATTACCGGGTAATGTCGGTTCTGGATTTTCCGTATCCGAAGTAGCAAAAGACGGCCAGCTGCAAAGCAGGTGGTTCCGAATACAACCAGAGCAAATGGGCCGCACTTCATCACACTTTTTGTGGCGGTGTCGGCACGTAAAACAGCCCGTTTTGGACCGGGGTGCGAGCTGATAATCGTTCCGAGGCGGCATTCCTGGCAACCTGATGTGTTCAAAAGGCAACTCAAACCGATATTACGGGTCAACATACAAAAGATAAAGCAAAGTGGTTCAAAATGCAAGCAAAGATGAACAGTGATGTGAGGTAATGGCGAAGAAAAGATGGCCTGATGCTGATAAGATAAGCGCGCTAGCGCTAAGCACTCTTGGAACGGTAGATAACCGCGGGAGCACTTTGCCTATGCAGGATATGCGACCACTCATATTGCTCTAATAGACCCATCATCAGACCAGATCCACTTCGTCACCATCGCGTCCCCGGCTGCGTCCGGCTTGGGACCTGCTAATGTTGATACGTCCAAGGCTGCATACGTAGCTCTGATACAGCGAAATATAAAGTATATAAGGTTCTGTCTACACATGGATGTTTTATTTTTCTCTACACATCCAAGGCAATTTCTATCATCCTTCCACCCTGACGATCTTTGTTAATCTCACCATTCTATATCTACTTCCAATACACTGGCAATAATGGCCACAAAAACTGCTGAACAGCTGTCTGAAAAGACTCTTGAGCTCCTCAATATGGAGGAAGAATACGCAGTTGGCGCATTTGGCTCTCTGCCCGGTTTCATGGTTTCAGGCAAAGGTTCCACTCTTGTGGTAAGTGGGAGAAACATGGGGAGTCACCACTGAATACCTAGTAGCTGACACATGTCATAGGATGTTGACGGAAAAGAACTCATTGACTTTGTTTGCATGTTCAGTGCAACAAATCTAGGTCATTGCCACCCCAGGCTTGTCGAAGCCCTCACAGAATCGGTGCAGACCAGTAAACCTCTCCATGCTCAGCCCAAGAAGTAATCATCATCTAACCAGGATTTAGTCACTCTTGCGAATATGTCTACGCACTCTGCAGAGTGGCCCAAGGTTGCAAAAGAGCTTTGCGTCCGAACTGGTTATGACAAAGTCACCCCGATGTGCACTGGAGCCGAAGCTGCGGATACTGCTTGCAAGATCGCTCGCAAATGGGGCATCACGCACAAGGGGATCAATCCTGAAGACGTACTGGTTCTTGGGACTTCTGAAAACTACCATGGTCTTACAGCCGGTATTTGGCCTATCATGGAACCATTTGACCAGCACGGTATGTTTAAACATGACAGTAACAATGAGCTATGGTCTGACGTCTCATAGAGTATGGCGTGTTCAGCAAGAACATAACCAATATCAACCCAACCACCGGCAAGCTGCTTCGATATTTGCATGTTGAAGACTTTGAAGAAGTATTGAGGGAACATCACGGACGCGTAGCAGCCGTGATTATGGAGTGTTTCCATGGCTTAGCTCCGTAAGTCACTGCACGCTCAAATACATCTAAGCCATCTAACAGAATAATAGGACGTTTGAGGAAGAATTGGAATTTGCAACCGGTGTTCGAAAACTCTGCAAGAAATATAATGTTCTATTTATATCCGACGAAGTGCGCCAAGGAGCCGGGAAGACGGGGAAATTCCTCAGTTGGGAATGGATGGGTCCTGAACACAAGCCCGACATTGTCACCATGGGAAAATCCATTAGCGGAGGTGGTTACCCAGCATCCTTTGTTCTCGGGAGCAATCAGATTATGACTCTCATCAAACCCTACCAATCGGCCAGCAGTTTTGCCATGGCCCCTCAAGCAAATGCTGCAGTGCTCACCACTCTCAGTATCATGGACGAGGAAAACTTGGTGGAGCGCGCATTGCATATTCAGGCAAAGTGGAAGGAAACAACCTCATCATGGAAGCATTCATTCATCAAATATATCACCTCGCGAGGTGGAGACATGAACATTGTCATTGATGAGACCGCAAAAGGAGTTACTGCTCGTCGAATTGCTCGGCTTGCTTATCAGAAGGGCGCATTGATGTACTCTCAATGTGGACCAGGCTTTGGCCGTGTCAGGCTCGGAGTCGCGCTTAACATCACAGATGAAGAATTCGATAAGGGTATGAGTATCTTGAAGGAGGCCCTGGACGAAGTCCAGTCTTATGCAGGTATCCCTGGATCCACTCACAAGGCTGATATGTAGGTACAGCTACAAAGCAAGAGTGAGAGAGGTGAAGAGGGGAGATTTTGCAAAATCACGTCCACTGCATATGTTTAGTATTTCTTGTTGGGATTGTCTTACATATTCCAAGCGAGGCTTATGTAACGAGAAACAAACCCTAGGGATAAAGACCATGTATGTATCTCCTTCGACATAAAACACTTGTTCATTTCAACTCAATACAATACAATACATCATACTTCTAATGTTTCTGCCCCTGGCAAGCCCTACACAGCTATATACTCTAAATTTTTACTCCCTAATTGTAACACACATATATTTATACTAAGCGTGCTTTTGGTTCATTGATATAGGCAATTAGTTCACTCCTTTTGGGTCTTTTTGGTGCCACGCTCGCAGCTACTGCCTTGATTAAACCTCTAGCTGCTCACTTGTCCCTCTGTTAAGTATATTGATACGGTAAAAAAGGCAGTGGCCGTAGGCCAGGGGCCAAGGGAGGCACAAAGGGCCTAAAAGCTGCGATAGCAGGTGGATTGGTTGTATTGTGTATGATCTAGGATCAAGAGGACAGGTCATAAGGGCCCTTATATACAACCCCACTTCACGTGACCCCCCCTCAGGGGGATGAAACCGTATCATATATGTGGGTAAATCCCAAGGGAATGGATGACGCAGTTAAGGTCACAAATATAGCAGCTACTACTATTGGGTACCCGATGTTCCAACAATATATTCTATTATAAATATAATGTATAGTATTGTGTTCAGTTCAAATGAACAAGTGTTCTATATAGACGGAGATATATATATTGTTTTCACCCCTTTTGTTTGTTTCTGTGAAGGGCTGGTCCTGGGTTTGTTCAACCAGAAGGGTGCTCTGAATTGGTCTATCTAAAGCTAGAGAGGAGAGAAGGAAAGGGAGCCAGAAGGGCTGCCCTTCTGGCTTTATATCTAGGCTTCCACGACCTTGATAGGCTCCAGCTACCCTAGTAGCTGGAGAAGGGTTTTACTCTCAGCTAACCTTGATGGATACGGCACAGCCGTATCCCCACTTTAGGCTTCAGCCTGTGACAGTTTCTCGTTACATAAACCTCGCTTGGAATATGTGAGACAATTCCAACATCTGGGGCTTGTTACGGAGATGCAGGCTTACCATAGTCAAAGGATACCGAACTTAGAAAGCTTGTTGCGTATTCTGATGTTTATTATCACCAACGACCACTCCCTTCCAGCTTTACCTATTACAATAAGCGCTCTATATTTTACTTAATTTAGCTAAAGTGAACACATTTAAATGGGAAATCAAACTAATCCAATAGCCGTATTGCCCTCTCATTGACTTCCACCCGACTGGGGCACTGGTACCAACAAGATTCCATATACTTACGCGATCCCTGTTACGACCCGGTCCAAGGCCAACCTACCCGGAAGCCCGTCACACTAGGCAAACGCTCAAAGTTGCTGTCTATTCTGGGCAAATAAATATTGCCAAATGTCTTTTTAAAATGAAAGCCCAAATATTCTTCAGAGATACAGCAGCTTTTGTTGATAAGCGTTAGCTGTCACAGCGCTACGTGAAATTAGTCACATGTGTGGGTGGGCATGTGTACAAGCATAAGGCATATCCACCACAGTTCACCAGCCTCATATAGGCATACACACACACACACAATGGGAATTACGTTTGTGACACCTACTGCCTGAGGGTCGGTTTTAGATTGCACAATTGGTTAGATCGATTTACTATTGACAGAAATATTGACCACCACCTGAATGGTTTCTTTTTCCGATGGCATCTCAAGTACCTTGCAAGACGAGACAAAGGACGCAACGGGACCACATCATGACCAATACTTATTTAACTCTCGATGTGAGCGCTCATCATATACCACTAAGCTATAGTAATATTATACAGCCTTGGATAAATATAATTGTATATGCTCCTGCTAAGTATTTACCTGCATATTTATGCATGGTAGATCAATAGACCCCCATAACGCAACGGTCCTGAGTTGGGCATCGGACCTTGCCCTTCTCCTAAGACATCTGAGCACTGTGGCTCCAGTACTATATCATTCTTACTTATGGATAATTAAAATGCTTGGTTAATGGATCTATCCGAACCTTGATTGAGCGATGGCTCATCCCTCTGCCTTCATTTGTAGACCCTTAGAATAGCAAGTCTCCGCACAGACCATGTCATGGGCTCTGTGGCTAATCACCGTGTGGCTGCCTGTATGTCTCGGCCAATCCTTGCCCATTATATAACCAGCAACAGCCTGATTTTGTGCCCGAGATGCTGACAGCTTTATTCCTTTTCTCCTCTGCTCTGCATTCTCTCTTTCAGGAATACTCGCACATCATCTTTCTTTACCTAAGATATCTCATCAGCCATATCAAAACCCAAGAAGTACACCATTGATTGGATCTGTGCCATCCCCACCGAATTCATCGCCGCCCACGCTTTCTTCGACGAAAAGCACAAAGGCCCCGAAAAAATCGCTCAGAACGATAATAATAGCTATACTCTAGGAAAAATCGGAAAGCATAATATTGTAGTTGCTGTCTTGCCTGATGGAGAGTATGGGACTGCTCCTGCTGCTACTGCGGCAAGAGATATGCTACACAGCTTCCCTAACGTGTGCATTGGCTTGATGGTCGGCATTGGCTGCGGTGCATCAAGCAAGAAACATGATATTCGTCTTGGTAATATTATAGTTGGCACTCCTCGGCATGGAAAGAGCGGTGTTCTTCAATATGACTTTGGTAAAACTATTCAAAACCAGAGCTTTCAACAAATAGGCGTCTTAAACCAACCACCAGTAGTGCTGCGCACAGCAGTCAATGCGCTCAAGGCTCAGTACGATTTGGAAGGACATTGCCTTAAAGACAGTGTTGACACAGCATTGAAGAATATTCAGAAGCGAAAGAAATACTTACGCCCACCTATAGAAACCGATAGGCTATACCAATCTGACTTTATACATGATGCAACTGAACCTATATGTTGCGGCGAAAATAATGATGATTTATCACATCTGATAACACGGATGGCACGGGATGAAGAAGATGATGATCCTTTGATCCATTATGGCTTAATTGCTAGCACAAATCAGTTAATGGAGGATGCACAACTCCGAGACAAGCTTGTGGCTGAGCATGAAATCCTTTGCTTTGAAATGGAGGCAGCTGGTCTAATGAATCACTTTCCGTGCTTGGTAATCCGCGGCATCTGTGATTACTCTGACTCGCACAAAAATAAGCAATGGCAGGGCTTTGCAGCTATAATGGCAGCAGCATATGCAAAGGACCTTTTAAATAAGATCCCACCTAACAAGATTGAGCAAGAAAGGCGAATTACCGAGACTCTAGATGCCAGTTAGTATACAGGTCTATTATTATTAGCATCTTCTAATTATAAGTAGTTGAACAGAAACTTGGCACTGTTCATCAGGCCATGGTTACAACAAAGGCTATGACTGAGTCTATTCAAGCTAGCCTTTATACTGAAAAGATCAAAAACTGGCTTCACCCTGCCGATCCATCCATAAATGCCAACCACGCAAAGAACCTCCGTCACGAAGGGACAGGTGCATGGCTTCTAAAAGATCCTCTCTTCCAATCATGGAAAGCAGGATCATGCCAACACCTTTGGTTGCATGGGCTTGCTGGGTGTGGCAAGACGGTTCTTAGTGCAACCATCTTAGATCATCTTGCAATAGCAAATAGCAATCACATTATTAGCTTCTTCTTTGACTTTGGCGATATAACAAAGCAGACTGTGGACTCTATGCTACGGTCACTTGCTTTCCAACTATACCAAAGTAAGGTTGATTCTAGAAGTATTCTTGATACTCTATTTCAGTTACACCAGGATGGCCATAATCAACCAAGTACAAATGCACTCAAAGAAGTTATGCACAAGATGCTTATATCTAATAAGAAGATATGTATTGTGCTGGATGCATTAGATGAGTCAACAACAAGGGATGAGCTAATCTCCTGGATCAAAGATATAGCATCCATGTCAGATTTAGGTCATGTTCATCTGGTTTATACTAGTCGGCCTGAAGCAGAGTTTTTAAGGAATATTCCCCATTGCATAGGGGATCAAAATTGCGTACTACTCGACAGGCATGCTATAGATAGTGATATTCGATCATATGTCATAGCACAACTTGCCCAACGACCTGATTTTCAGAATAAAGATTTGCCAGAACATCTTATTGCGCAAATAAAAACAAAGGTTGGGGATGGGGCTAATGGAATGTAAGCTATGGTTTCTTTTATTGATGCTCTAAATATACTTACTTACCTATGATACGGTTAGGTTCCGATGGGCATTCTGTCAATTGGATAGCCTTGCTCGTTGTCATAATGAGGAAAATATTGAAATAGCTTTAATATCCCTACCACGAAATCTCGATGAGACATACCATCGCATGGTTGAAAGCATCCCAATCGACATAAAGAGCGATGCAATTCGCCTCCTACAGTTTCTAGTACACTCAAAACGACCTCTTAAAGTGGCTGAAGCAAAGGAGATAATAGCTACAGATGATTCTAAAGGGTTTAGTATTAAGCGTCGTATATTCACAGATATACATATTCTAAATTACTGTCCTGGATTAGTAACAATTACTAATGCTAAAGATAAGCAGCTACAGCTTGCTCATTTCTCAGTCAAAGAGTACCTTATTAAGCTTAAGGGAATTGAGATTTGTAGTGCTAGCATATCTATAACAAGGACATGTTTGATATACCTAACAGAGAGTAAGGGTAACTACAAACAAATAAAAGAAGATTTCCCAATGGCACAACTTGCTGCGGAAACATGGATTCAACTAGGAAGATTAGCTGAGAGCTCAGAAGAGATTCAACAAAAGATATTAAAGTTTCTACGAGAGGAGACAACTTTCCAACGATGGGGGAGACTATATCAAGCTGATAGAGAATGGGACGATAACCCTGGAAGACCAAAGGGGTCACGGCTTTATTATGCATGCCTGAGTGGACTATCTCAAACAACAGGACATCTATTAAAAGAGGCCGATGTCAACGCACAGGGCGGCGAATACGGCAATGCTCTCCAGGCTGCATCATTTGGAGGCCATCTAGATATTGTGCATCGATTACTAGAATCAGGAGCCGATATCAACGCACAAGGCGGCGAATACGGCAATGCTCTCTACGCTGCATCATTTGGAGGCCATCTAGATATTGTGCATCAATTACTAGAATCAGGAGCCGATGTCAACGCACAGGGCGGCGAATACGGCAATGCTCTCCAGGCTGCATCATTTGGAGGCCATCTAGATATTGTGCATCAATTACTAGAATCAGGAGCCGATGTCAACGCACAGGGCGGCGAATACGGCAATGCTCTCCAGGCTGCATCA